>PQXK01000086.1:0-144918 GCA_004786245.1 Botrytis hyacinthi | reverse complement strand
CCCCCCCAAGCTCTCAGGAATATAACTAGCGATCCACCAAACACTACACTCCTACCCCCAAGCCAAGTCAAGCCAAGTCAAGTCAAGTCAGCCCTACACACCATCGCGATACCAGCAACACGCACACCAGAAAACCAACTAGCAGGAGTGCGAATGTCTTTATTTCCAACCTCTTTACATTTTCCGATTCCAACCATCTCGTCCGCAGTATACATCTGTATGTGTAGTTGTTTCAAGAGCATTTGTGGAAGAGACATGCCATCTCTCTCTTTCTGGCTAACGTGAGATGGTAAAAGAAGGACTTCCAAAGCCCCAGATCCAGCTTTCAAATCCCAACTCTCTACCACTCCTGCAATCCCGATATTGAGTTCTGTGCGAACATATGCTTGATTCCTTGATATCTGAACAAGAGACACTGATGTAACCAAGTGCGCCTGTTATTCGCATGATCGAATCATACCAACTCCTATGTCGCGTTCGTTAAATATTGAACCTCGAGGTTCAGATCACTCAAGCCCCTTAATAGATCCCATCACCACATCACGTATCACACGAAACAAACTAAGACTAAAAAGTTCCCAATTTTTTGTATCGTCAATTCAGGTTGGTATCGTCATTTCTCTCTTTTATCCCTCTAAATAAAATCTACAATATGTACAATTGAAAAGTATTTCCATCCTACCATCAAGCTCACAACACCATGTTGCATCCTCAGCCCATCTAATCTCCCCATCACGAACCACGCGCAATATATACTCGGAGCCTAGTACCCAACAGTCGGCTCTCAACAGTATGAAAAACACTCATGTTTTATCTCAGATTTCCATTCATCAATTTCTTCCACTCCATCAAGTACAATAATAGCAGAAAAAAGTTTTGTATGTTCACACCACATGTATGTACATATTGGTTGTAACCCCCAAAGAACGCCGTGAATACTCCAAAGGTTAGATCAGATCGTCATTCAGGTCTGCGTGAGAATTTAGACCAGGCCAGCTGCTACATCAGAAGGAGAATTTCCAAGGTATCCCCAGGATTGTTCTGCCATGTAAAGAGCTGCGGTGTTGACCTTCCAGTAATCATTGAATGTACTGAAAAGGAAAACGTTGGATGCGTTGGAAGCGAAAAGCTCCTTGATAGCTGCCATAGCAGTGGTCTGAGCAGCAGGAGAGGCGACAGCCTGGTGGTGAGATGTTCCAGCGGATGGCCATCCGGTCTCAGTGATAACAATGTCCATATTAGGGTTGGACAAGAGGGCTCTCAACTCGGAAATTTGGGTGCTAAGGAAGGTACCAGCAGCATCGGCGGCGGTGTTGGTGTCGAAGAAAGGATGGCAATTGACGGCGCAATAATCAACATTGTCGCAAAGACTTGGGTAAAGCTTAGTGGCAGCCAAAGTATCAACGGCTACAACCTTTCCAGGGTAGTTGGCGGCAGAAAGGATAGATTTAGCAGTAGCGACGGCACCGGCAACACCCGCAGCATCAGTCACACCGTTGTTGACCCACTCGTTTCCGATGGAGATGGTAGTGATCAAACTCCAGTCACCATTCACAGCATCGACAATTGCTTGAGTTTCGGATGAAACCTCAGCGAAATCATATACACCAGCAAAGATCTTGAAACCATACTTCTTGGCGGCTACCAAAGTAGTGGCGACTTGATTGCAATCTGTTCCGTAGATACGGACGGTAGAGTATGATGATGGAATTGCGGCAAAGTCCTCGTTCACTTGGTCTTGAGTCTTGCAAGCGTTATTGGCCATGTAAGGAGAGTATGCGAATCCATATCCTCCAGATGATGCAGCGACAGCTGAAGTGGATGCGGCTGCAGCTGAAGAAGTGGTGGAAGAGCTCGAAGAAACTGGGACCGAAACAACGGCAGCGCTGCTGGAAGAGCTGACAACGGGGGCAGCAGCACTGGTAGAAGTAGCGGCAACAGGGGCAGTAGCACTAGTGTAAGCGACAGAGACTTCTACGCTTGGAGCTTGAGCTGCTGTTGTGCTTACAGCAGCGGCAGTAGTTTGACTGGATGGTTGAACGGCAACAGCAGCGGCAGCTTGAACATCGGCAGCTGGAGTAGTCGTAGTGGCGGCACTCGAGGTAGCGACAGATGGGTTCGATTGATAGATGGTTGTTGGCTCGTTGTCGATATACTCGGTAGTACTTGAAAGAGGAGTACCGTCAGTGCTAACATAGATGACAACTTCTGGAATTTCGGTAGCCTCGACGACAACGGTATCAATCACTGTGACCAAATTTCTCTTGTCATGCACGGCCCGGTGAGCATTATGACGGTCTGTAATGTGTTAATAAGTATTATAAGAGTGGATTGCGCCAGCGAATGCATACTGAATGGTTGAGCCAAAGTCAATTGGACAAGGGAGAAACCCGCGAGGGACAGGATGGCGCTCTTCATATTGAATGTGATATTGAGAGAAAGAATGTGTTGGTTTGAAAGTCGAAGTAGATTCTATCTATTGCCGGCCAGCGGTTAGTTGAGGTTCAATGTAGAGTTGACAAAACAAACAAAAAGAAGACAAGGAATGAAGCAAGTATTTGGTATGAGATTATGAGAAGGACCAGATCCAAAGTATTGGAGTCCAATAAACTCCTTAGGTAGGGTATGAAATTCCATGTTGATCTCTAGGACTCTAGGACCCTATGATCCTACAGGCCGCGAGAATGGCTTGGTGCAGTTTGATAACAGGAGCAAAATTAACCAACCTTAGATTTCGAAGTCGTTGGAATGTAAATATGATCTTGAGAATGTTATCGTCAAGAAGGCTTAGTCTCGATTGGGTATCGACGACGACAGGAATGTTGTATTTTCTTGGTAGTAATCCTAAGGAGTGACTTGATCTCGAGGTTTCAAGGTATCAATGAGTGTTGGGCAAATGCAAGCAAAAGATGCGCGGCAAATTTTGCAATTGTAATTGTCGAGTTTATTTCTGGGAGACTTCTAGGTCCAAGAAATAAATGAAAAGGAAGGTTATGAGATTTGACTGATTATCAAATCGTCGTTGAGAGAGAGAGAGAGAGAGAGAGAGAGAGAGAGAGAGAGTGTGTGTGTGTGTATATGTTTGTGTGAGTGGATATTGAAGGATAGTGATGAGAACTCGAAGATCAATTCGAATTTCTGAAAAGAGATTAGAGACTTTATTAATTCTGGTGGTGGGGAATGATAATAAAATCACAAGTAGAGGAAGGAACCAACGATAGAGATTATTATTATTATTATTGTTGTTGTTGTTGTTGTTGGAGGAGGAGGCTAGGTTTTGTTTACGGAAGCACTTACTTATCTAAGGTACCCAGGTAACAAGAAGAGGTTGACGTTCCTTTTTTTTTCTTTTAATTTACTTTACTACTCCGCTCCGCAATTCACTTCACTTCAAAGAAAGTGGAGAGTAAGAATTTTTGGGTTGGTATTGACTGTTAAGAAGTGAAGGCCCAATCAAGTGAAGGTGAAGTACGATGTAAAAGAAGGGCAAGGAAGGAAAGGAAAGGAAAGGAAAGATCAAGAAATGATCAAAGCCAAAGTCGAGTTCCAATCCGAACAACGGTACAACGGTATAACGGTACAATGGTGGAGGTTGGCCGGGGATGATGAGAGAAATATTAATTGACGATGAGATTGGACCAAAAAGGCAAGAGACGCCCCTCTATATCTGTGAAGATCAAAAAGTCTAGAAGATGAGAAAGACCAACTTTCGTTTCCCCGGTCAAGGTAATTTGAGGAAGAATACTGTGTGCACTGTGGAGTTTGGAGAATAGAAGATATAAGATATAAGTTATAAGATATAAGTTATAAGATATAAGATATAAGTTATAAGATATAAGATATAAGTTATAAGTTATAACTTACAAAGACTCAAGACTAAAGTCTAATGATTACCTTACCTAGTCCCTAGTGATGACTGAAGATTGTAAAGAGTGAAGGCGGCATGACCATGACATGTCTGGGGTAGAAGAGAAAGAGAACATATGGGGGGTTTGATTCTGTTCTGGACGGGGGAGGGGAAGGAGGAAGGAGGAAGAGAGAGAGAAGAAAAAGGGAAAGAAAGGTTCATCCCAACTTCATCATCTCAAGCCTTCAAGGTCACATCTGGTCAAACATCCAAAAGGCCTTGATGAAGACTCCAAACTCCAGAGCAAGTCGAGCAAGCGACCACATGAAAGAACTTTTGTGACAAGTTGAAATGAAATTGAATTGAAGATCAATAAAGTGGATGAAACAAGGATTTCTGGGTGCTACAAGCATACAACTGCTACCAACCACTTATCAGTGAACACCTCTTTTCATATTAATATATACTTGGTATCCACTTTATATATATCATGCTAATATTTTCTGACACGCTCTGACTGTACGAGTACCTACCTATCGTAGACACTTACTTTATCTCTGTACTCACTCACTCACTCATATTCGAGTAGTAATGAGTCCATACATATATACTAGGTAGATGAGTACAGATCCAATAAAGAGTATTAGACTTCCTTCTCATCTCCAAATAACAAAACACCTCTGAGTCTGACTACGACTCTGATCATTCGGTTCCTCTCCTTCCTAACTCGGAATTCCACACTCCGTATCTCAATTTTCATCTCATCTTTTGGTGTACTCTGTCTGTATTCTGCACCTCCTCGTAAATTGTAATCTTATCATACCTACCTGACCCCCGAATTTGTGAAACTTGCTATTATGCAATGCGCATCCCTGAACAACAACCTTATATCAATTATTCCCTCAACGTTACTTGGGTATCATCAGTAGTTACTAGTTATCCAATGTCGTGTATGGCCAAGACTGAAAAGCTTAAGAGCACCTTCTTTTTTCCCGACCTTTCGTTGTCCCTTTCCACTTTCCACTGTCCACTTTCCACTTTTTGTGTATTACCAACCACGCATACAAAAACTTTTCGTTCGCACAGTTACAAGTGACAACTTACAACTTACAACCCTTTTCAAAGAAATTGTGGAACCAGGAACCTTATCCAAACCCACGTCCCGACTCAAGAGATCCCAGCAATCGTCCAGGACCTACGTGGTCCTTAATCAAACGACCCCCCTTCGTACTGATTCCTGAATTCGCCCCCAAATCACAACCTATTGGATCAATCCCTCACACAACACTTCAGCCAGCCCCCGAACGAGTAATCTCCAAATCCTGGCCGCCGGTCGGTGTATATGTCAGGTACAGTGTACAGTCTGCAGAACAGGGCTGCAGGCTGCAGCAATCCTTACCACGGTCCTCCGATTGGATCGCGATTTGTGCTCACAAGAATGGGTCTCCTTCCTGATAGTAATAAGACGTAACCGATGGATGAACGAACATTGGCGATTCGAAAGAATGGCACCAGAAAATCTTCCGAGCCCGATTGCAAGATCAATTGTGCAAATCTGAATTTAGCCCCCGCACTCTTGAGTCTTGAGTCTTGAGTCTTGAGTCTTCGTGGTGAGATTGTTCATCTGATTGATTTTGATTGTATGGATTGAGCTGAGTTGAATTGAAATGCTATTCTATGGAAAAGTGTGGGAGTGAGAAGTTAAACATGTAATACGCGATGTGTGATGTATTATTAATTTATTGAGGTAAGTGATAAAGTGTATACTGGCTCTTAACAATTTGTCCTTGTCAAGGCATTCAATTCCATTCGTCATAGGTGAACACTACAGTCTACCGGACATATCCGTCGCAGCCCCTAGTTCCCAGTCAACTCCTACGGTCCTACCCAGCCCAGCTCCCCAGTAAACCTTCATGCCCTGTCAGGCTGCCAGTCTACCAGTCTGCAACTCTATCACTCTGCCCTAAAATTCCATTATAGCGGCAATCAACAAGCCCACGAGGCGCCAAGTCTTCCTTCCAGACTTCTGTTTGGCCTTTCAGGTACCATTCGAATGTCACTGGCTAATTGATTGGTACCTGCATATTTATCCATCAGCCTATTCATTATTTATCATTCACTCATTCTATTGACCGTTTTTGTGTTTTGGCCTGGGATACCTGTACGGCATATCACATTCTAGAAAAGTCAAAGATTGAAGAAGAAGAAGAAGAAGAAGAAGAAGAAGAAGAAGAAGAAGAAGAAGAAAGACGGTGAACCGGATAGAAGGGAAAATAGTCTAATAAGTGGGAATTTGTAATTCACAGCATACAGAGAGAATCCTTCTAGATTCTTTGCAAAGGTCAAGCCCTTTCTTTATTGTCTGAGAAACGCATACGTACACTGAATCAATAATTTACCATCCCCAACACACTCTCTGGAGTCTGACTACCAAAGCCGTCTTCATCTCCTACCCTTCCCTTCATTTTCACCTCTCCCCCAAACCCAAACCTAGACTCTCTCACGCGCCCAGAATAATCCAAATCAAACATCCCCAAATCCCATGGAAACATCTCATATTCTTCCTCTAGCTAGCGGATCAACATCTCCAAATATCCCTATGACATGTAATCCCCCAGAGTAGCATTTCAGCACAGTAGCATTCAAGCCATCCATAAATTGGTCATCGTCTCCGAATGCCCTCATTCCCAAATCCAATCTACACAGGTCCTCGATCATTAACGCCAGCAAACGAAAACACAATGCCCAATAATACAATTCAGAATTAATCCGGATTCGTACACTCGAACATGCATGCTGGACTCCATACCAGCCGTTCCCAATTTACTCCTGTACCAGCTTCCTATTTCAACTTACACACCCACCTATCTAGCCCCAAACATATTAGATAACAAATCTAATGAACATAGAATGTCAGAATTTACATTTGTCTACGAACAATCCCATTCCCAAGTAGAAAAAACCAGCCCATAGAGTGCAATGTGCCATAATAATTACTAAGTGAAGATATTCATTCGTAATTTCTAATTTGTATATATCGGTCTATCCTCATATCAAATACACGTACCCGGTTATTATACATTACAGCTCTTCAATCCTCTTCTAGGCCCCTCCACAGCCCGATCTCCTAACCGCTAAACCCAATAACCCCCTGTTCATCCATCATCTATCATGTAAAAGGAGACACCTCACTACTGAAAATGCAGCCGAAGAACCACGAATTTAGGCCAGAGGCAAGGCCAACTTACTACTCGCCTTTCTAGTCAAGACTTTCGTAATAGCATGTCTAATAACGACACCAGCCTTCTCAATCTCCTTTTTCGAGAGTCCTGTCGTAATGCATACTTTCAGTGCTGGTTGTAATTTCCACTCTTCATCTTTGCCATTGCTACCCGAGTAGACTGGCATACTCTTGAGTCTTGTGATCATGACTCCATTGGCGAGTGTCTGTACACAAGTTAGTGGATAGAGCCAGTATTAAGTGATAGAATTGCTTGCCTCATCAACACATTCCTGCATGATACGTTCTTGTTCTTCGATACTTAGACGTCTGGAGTTGACAATATCTTGCTTGAGAACAAAGAGCATCACTGGGTTTTCAATGGCACTGGTGCAGTGAACCCAATCACTTCTCGGATCAAGCTGAGCCCTCATTGCCTTGATATTCTCTCTACATTGTACCAAAACCTCAGGATTAGTTTGTAGCATGTTGAGCGTTTCGCTAGCAGTAGTAGCCAACATAGCCGGTAAAGCCGCGGAGAAAGTGTAGGAAGCAGCAGTGATACGCTGATGTTCTACCACATCGTTTGAGCCTGCGCAGAATCCACCTCCGGCACAGAGAGGTCCAGCTAATGATCCAATCAACATATCAATTTGTGATGCATCCACATTTTGTGCTTCCGTAAGACCGCGACCTGTTCTACCAAGAACTCCAAAGGACCATGTCTCATCCAACATCAGGCGGAATTTGTAACGACGTTTGAGTTCAATCTAATGATTTGTTAGTTATAAATATGAGCATTAGGATGTGATTTGAGATAATTACCAGCTTGGGCAAGTCTACGCAATCACCAACTGTTTCTGACAATCCCTCTGTAACAATAAATCTTCTGGTCAACGGTCTCTTGGCTTGTTCCTTGACCACCTTCTGCAATACCCTTTCCAAATCTTCCATATTGTTATGTTCGAAATATTTGACTGTACTTCTAGAAATCTGCAGACCCTTCCTGATTGAGTAATTGCTTGCTCGATCCGCCACAATAATATCACCTCTTTTGCAAAATGCTGGTATCACACTCGAAATCGTAGAAAATGCATGAGCATATACAATGCATCCTTCCGTTCCCAAACATGATGCAATATCCGCTTCGGTTTTCATGTGTACATCTTGAGTGCCGTAGAACTGAGGAGGTCCGCAAGGTCCTACACCATAAGTTCGGAGAGTTTGGATGGCCTTTTCTTTGACTTGCTCGTTGCCAACGAAATTGTAGAAGTTGTAAGATGCGAGATTCGTTACCGTTCGGCCATTTGAGAGCTTAGATTTTGGTCCTGTGGGCCTTCTTTATGTTAGCACACTGCATAAGTAGAATATTGATCAAGGGGAAGTTGAACTCACCCTACGATGATGGGTGTTTTCTCACTATCTGCCTCTTCAAAAGGAGTCATCTTTGCAACCAATGGCTCAGGTTGCCACTCGTCTACCAAGTCATCGATTTCCTGGTAATTTACTAGATCAGTTTCCATAACTTTGACTCGCAGACCAATCTGATTGGGGAAGACTGCTCACCTCCTCCGTTAACTGAACAAAATTATTGTTATGCGTCACATAACTAGGCGCCAGCAAATATCTAATGAAGAAGATAACCAAAACCAATTCGATAACAGATCTGACTGGATCATCTTGATAACTCGATTGAATATAGCGGATGAGCATGGCAGAGCCAGGCACCTTTTGAAAAGTCGATGTGATCTCGTTCATGGACGAGACCATGTACGATTGAATATCCTGGAGGTCCATGTTGATAGCAATCAGGTTGGTCGGAATCAGAGAAGAGAATTGAGTATTGTGTTAAATGGTCGATTGGTAGAAAACGTTCCCGCTTCCGCTCGTACTGGCACAGAAAAGTGCTGGCTTGTTCAATGACGGTTATCGCGACTTGCTGTCGGCTTCGCGTAATTGAATGTCCGTGGAGTTCAAGTTGAACAGGTGGGCTTAAGATAGAATTACCGCCACTATTCGTATAGATATCAACGATGCAAAAGAAAGATGTTATTATTGTATTGTATCTTCTTCAAGGACGATATGTGTACATTATCGGTTTATTATAACTAGCTAGCTAGAATGTGATGTGGGCTGTAAAGAAAATTAGTAAGCTAGTGAAATTCATGCTACGATTCTCTCAAAGGCAAAAAAGGAGGCACGTCAGAGTTCCCTCGTTTCATTCAAATAGATTGGACTAGCATTGCATGAATGATTAGAAAATTTGGTCACATTGCAGTCGTCACAGTAATCAGCCATTTAAAGAAATTGGGATAACCCAAAATTTACTCATATTCATTGTAAAGACTCTGTATTATCTTCGCGCTGTAGAACATATTACAGCCGTAATTTGGACTCTAGGTGATTGAAGCCTGAGCATCCAGTATTGCATTCGGGTCATTATGGAACAGTAAAGGAGGGAAAAGGAAACAAAAAAACAAATATCTAAAGCCGTTTACCATGCAAACACCCTAACTCAAGTTTAAAAAACACCCCGTGAAGTGACGATGGCCACGCATCCATTCCAAAGATCTTTTTAATGTACTGCATACCATACCATTCTATATTACAGCCCTAGCAGTCATCTATACAACACCGTCATTCTAAAAGAGCTTAATCTTGGCAGCAGTAGCAGTGCTAGAAGCAGTTGCACTAGCACCAGAGCAGGTCACGCAGCCAGTACCGGTCTTGTTGTAGCCCCGAGTGTCGTTGTTATTTTGGCCGATAGGTTGGTAAAGATTAAATGGAATCTTACTGGTCAAGCTGTCGGACAGAATCGACTTGCCGACAATAAGTGGACCGATCAACAAGGCAAGGAAGACGACGAACAAAGCGAAGTAGACGACAGCGTATCTCCAAACACGTCTCTTTCGTAGCTTGGACTGCTTCAACGAGTAAATTGGAGGACGAATTTGACGACTGGGAGAAAGTTAGCTCGGAATCTGTGTGAGTGATGTAGTGGAAATAAACATACCTTGGACGAAGCCAGAAGAGCATCACAGAGTGAAGCTTGTCGACCTGAGGAATGGCGATGATAGGAAGCATGATAAAGAGAATGAGGTGACCAAGAACGAAGTCACCAGCAAACATTCCGAGCTCAGTGATTTTGCAAAGGAATTCACGGCCAGGTTGGGAAACTGAGTGCCAACCCATGGAATACCATTTACCAGTCCAGAAGGCGATGTTGGATGTATCGGTCTTCAATTCTCTGGTCAATGTCAAACTGATAATGAGCTTGTAGATAAATCTTTGAATGGCGGCCGAGGCAATCATTCCTAACAAGGTCTTGGCGAAGTCAAATCCTTCTAAGAAGAACATGACCTCGAAGAATACTAGACAGAACACAACGGCGAGACCGTGTGCAATACCAGCGAGAACTGATCCGAATTTCTTGCAGCACATGCCAAGAAGGGGTCCCATACAACAAGCCATACCAAACATTGCAGCCAATACACCAGCGTTAACTGCAATAGGAGCACCGGCTACAATTGCCACACGAATCAAGGCCGCTGTAGGTTTGGTCGCAGTGCCATTGTTGTTACCTGGGATGACACCTGTTTGAGCGTTAATGAAGAGATATGGAATCAAAGTGAGAGCAACAATCATGAGCGGTCCAACAATTTCACCGAAGAAAAGGTTGGAGAAAGTGGCACGAGCAGTATCCCCAGACATCTTGGCAGATGGGTCTCCGAGAATCTTGCGTTTGTAACCTGTGATTCTGGTACGCGAGAGACGACAGAAAGCAATCCAACTTGATGCATGGGAACGAGAGTTTCCACGAGACATCCATCTCAAATAGTCTCTGTAATCAATAAAGAAATCGTTCCAGGCAAATTGATGAGGGTTGTACAAGAATGGTGAAATACACAAAGCAAGGAGAGTAACCCAGAAGTAGACCAACGCAGCTTGCCAGACGGTGATGGTTGCGAACAACAACATCATCAGTAATCTAGCTCCGAGATAAATCGAAGGACCGGCAAATCGAGAGAAGAGAATACCGAAGGGGATACGAGCAGTGGCGAAACCACGACCAGTTCCGATATACCTGGCACCACCGAAAGAAAGATCTTGTTGAACAGCGTTGGCATAAATTTGACAGACGAAAACTTCGAAGAAGGGTGACAATGAGCAGAATTGCTTTCCGAGACGAGTAGCCGCACGCCAGAAACCACGTTCTGTCAATTCCTGAACCGTCAAGGGCACGAAGGAAATGAAGAACACAATGAAAATAGATATAACGCAACGATATACCCAGTTGGTAATAGGGATGATGTTTGCACAACCGGTTGGGAAGAGCGCATCGGTGATAGGGACGTTGACGTTGTAATTACACTCAATGACCTGGTTCCTGAGGGCTCCCAAATTGATTAAGCAAATCATGAACAGATTGACAGACAACATAATAAACATGTTGTTCAAATGGAAACCAGGATGGGCGTAGTAAAAGGACAAGAAACGATCGATGGGCAGTTGAGTACCGAGGTAATAGTACTCTCTTGACAACATTTGTTCACCCATACCAGTTCCAATCTTTGTAGTGAAGTTAAGAATCGAGCCAAAACCAAGATCACGACCTTTACCGCATTGATAGTACTCGCAATGCTTGATGCGACCTCCACGAAGAAGTGCAGTCATACCAGCGTAAATATCCTCGTTGAGATGAAGACCTTTCTGAGCTTTGGAAACACCACCTCTGGTAGTCATGAAAATACCGTTCAAGAAATCAGGATGTCCATAATGGAGCTTACCACCGATGGTAACAAGAGTACGTGCGAAGAGTGTACCGAATGTTTGTTCCTTTCCGGCAGCGATATCTCCCAAAACACCAATGTTCTCAGAGAAAATATATTCACGAGCACCGAGAATAGCAACAGGGGCGACCTTAGGATTCGAAACACCAGGAGTGTAGGGAGAGACGTTTTCAGTTGTCATTTCCTCAAACTCGGCCAAAACGCTACGAATCTTCAAGCACTCTTCCAGATAGTTATCTTGATTGGCATCAATGAGTTGAATGTACTCGCCACGATAGAAGATAATGGCATGGTTTTGGTTGTCGGATTTTCCATCACCCAAAATTGGGTTACCAGAAAGTTGAATACGGAACTTAGGTCTGCGCATTCCATTCTCCATTATTTCAGAGTGGCCATCAATGAGAGCAGAGTAGAGACGTGGCTCTTCACCTTCAGCAAGAGGAGCTTCTTCATCCAAGTAAGCGATTTGAAGATCAGGGTATGCACGGAGAAGGAATTCGGTGTTTTCCATCTCCTCTTTCTTGAATTTGGCATAACGTTGCATAGAAACACAAAGCTTGAACTTGCGGCGAGCCATGCGCTCAAGTTCGCGCTCGAGCTTGTCAGAGTTACCACCAAACATTTGAACAACTTCAGGGTTCTCCACACGGTAGAGAAGTTTGATAGCACGACTGTAGTTCATGAAACCAGAGATTGTACGGTAAAGAGTTTGTGCTCTCAAAGAGGCCCAAATACGTGTGCGGAGAGTGTACTCGGGAGCGGCCGATTTGAAACCAATGCAGTAGAACGGAAGATCGTCGATCTTGCTCTTGGCGGTGTTCTTTTCATCCTTATCGTAATCGCCATTGAATTGAGAGGTCTCGTCAGCAAGAATCTTGGTGTCCTTAACGAAGCAGTCCCACTCGTGAGGGTGCAGTTGCTTCAGGTACTCAAGCATAGTAACACGGGAGTATGGCTCGTCTTCACGAATAATTTCACGCAGTGAGAACAAGATTTTTTCTCCGTAATGAGGAATCATAACAGTGAAGGTTGGCATATTATCGACTGGGACTGGTTCTGGGATAGGAGTGGACAAAGATTGGGCGAAGAAAGAGATACGACGCTCGGCTTCACTCTGACTTGGGAAAAATTCCGTCTTGAAGGAATGATCTTCTTGTGAGACGAAGAAGGTTGGGGCTCGAAGAGTTCTCTTGCCTTCTTGTTCAGATGGAACTTGATGGTAAAGAAGCTTTTGGACGTGGTCGATAGCAAGGAGATGCTCTCTGTACATGGAAATAACGATGGCGTTCCAAATCTGAGAGATGAGAACCTTTGGCTTGTACTTGATCTCCATGTCAGTGGTGGCGAGAACCTTAGAGTAGATACGCTTTGGCAGACGCGAAAAGATATTTCTCCATGGTGTCCAGATAGAGACACCGAGGTAGAAGGATCGAGCCACTGAGTAGATAGTGTTCATGATAATGTACCACATGAAAGTATCCAAGAAGAACAACGTAAGATCAGTAACGAACATGATACCGAGAAGAATCTTGGGTTGCAATTTGCAGAGAACGTCGCCAAAAATAGCATCACCGGCACAGTAGGAAATTTCCATACTAGCCAAGTATCTGATAGGATCACGGAAGGACAAGGTCAAAAAGACGTAAGATTCAGCAAGTTTGGCTCCAAAGACCGTGATCCAAAGACCGTAAGACATCCACATGTCGTTGCCCGTCAGGCGAGGATAACTCGCAGTGAAAGTTTGACTAGCAACGTATTGTCGAGAGTTTCTGGTCAAGTAACTACCAAACAATCCTCCCATCGGCATTATCGAGAAGAAGAAGTAGGTAACCAGAGCGATGAAGAATTGAACAATACCCAGGATCAAAGCAATCTTCGTCTCTTGTGTGTCAGGGACGATGAAGATGTAAACACTGGGAGCGACATTGAGAGCGAGAACTGCGAGAAGGAACAACAGCTTCTTAGTCAAATGTTGAGCACCTGCCCAACGACGGGGAACGTAGGACCATTCGCAAATTGTAGCTATAACCATGATAAGACTTGCAAGAGCACCACCCAAAGCGACTGCAGACCATTGTGCAGAGGCTGGAGGTTGATTGTTCTCTTCTTGCTTGTAATTCTTTTCCAAAAGGGTGGGGGAGTTCTTAGCAGTGAAGAACCAGAATGCACTGATATGAATAACCCAGATACGATTGAAGTTGACCAACATGTGGAACCAGGAACGAGTTTCGCGATACGTTTTGAAGAAGACCTTGTTCCAGGTAACGTCCTTGAGCTTGAGATAACGTTCCGCGGGAGGGAGATCCACTAGGCGAGACTTGTCTTCCATGATAATTTTCTCAATACCTTCAGGATACCAGAACAGTTGATTGCAGTCATCGTATCCAATAATTTCATTGTGATCACGTTCTCGGCGAACATATTTACCATCTTGAACTTCGTAACCCTGATCTCTGCAGTATTGGTACAGAGGCGTTATGATTTGGTTGAGGTATGTAAATTCCTCTACCGGCTCAACCAAGTTTTGGCAAGCAGGCGAGTTCAGGTAGTCATCGGCACATTTGAAAATGAAGCAGAGAAGTTCGGGCATGAATCGGACTTGGTTGGCTTCACCCCAACAGAGGAGGTAGAGAGCCAGTTGACGTACTCGGTCATGTTGAGACATACGGTTCATGCGAGTCTTCCATCTGTACTCAGCAGCTTCGAGACTGTTATCGCCCTCCATCTGCTCCAAGGTCTGGGCTTCGTTTTGAGGATCTGCTGCTGCCGCCTTGGCTGCTTTGCGGGCTTTGCGAGTACGACGATCTCCTTTACCAAGTTTCATGTTGGCAAATCCCACAGCATCATCAAGGTCGAGATGAGCGGCAAAATACCATTTTCGGTAGTTCGCATTGTCACCACCGATGTAATCTGCATGGAGAGACAAGAGAGCTTGATTTGGAGTCATACGCGAAGCTCTCGAATCGAGCAGAATCATCAAATGATCGTACACATTCCTCATGCTGTCACGTTGGAACCCAAATTTGGCGGTCAAATCAAGGAAGATATCTTCGATCTCTTCCTTCGATAAAGGGATTTGAGCGTCTGAGGTCCAGGCGGGATATGGCTCCTTAGATCGTTGTCCAGCTGGAAGTACATTGTTGAAGTCCATTCCGTAATTTGGCGTTGATGCTCCGGACGATCTGTTGCCACCATATGAAACTTGCGAAGATGGCGGTCTGTAACCACGACCACCCATTTGGCTCTCGTTGTAGCTGTTGTGCCTCTCGTCGCCGCGGCCATAGTAGTCCATATCAGTGGCTCGAGCCATATCTGATCTCATGGTAAAGTCGCTGAAGGTCTCAGAATCCTCTTCTGAATCGCCCCGACGCTTGCCTTGAGGTGCTTCGCCAGCTGCTGCACCACCCTGCTCGTAGTACTGGTCGTTGTAGTATTCATCTTGATATTGGCCTTGGTGTTGATCACCACCTTCGTAATATCCTCCCTCCTGATGATATGGATTGTTGGCATCAGCATTGTAGTAGCCTCTGCAAAGTGTAGTTAGCTTCCGATCTATGGAAAAAGGTCGCCTAGGCCCACTCACGACTCATCATAGTACCCTTCACCACCTTGCTGCTGGCCTCCATGACCTTGCTCGTAGCCAGCATTATTGTCGTAATATTGTTGACCTCCGTGTTCGTCCTGATAATAAGATTCCGTGTTACCGGGCTGATGGCCGTAGCCCTCGTCGTATTGAGCACCTTGTTGTGGGTGTCCCGACATGATTGCGTGTTAAATTATTTACTGACGGATGGAATGTTAACATTGAGATCTTCAGAGGTCTTCCGAAGTGAACTGGCGCGTAAGAGAACTGTTCCTTTGGCCCGGCCTTCGTGGCGGACGTGCGAGGATGGAAAGGTGAATAAAATGAAGAATGAAATTGATACTCACAAATTAAAGGCACATTGGAAGAGTGAGTGATTCCGTTGCAGTCCTTGAATTGAAAACGGGCTGAGCAAAATGCTTGAAATGCGTTCAAAAAATGATGGCCGTGATGTAAATTAAATAAGACCGATTTTGCTCGTCTTAACAGTGAATCTTTCGATAGGATGAATTGAATAAAATGGAGGATACAAGGACTTGACCTCCTTTCGAAAAATAAAGTTTACTTTTTTCGAGAGAATGTCGAAAGAGTTGTAAAGAGTGACTATTCAATTAAAAAGAAGATATGTTGATGATTTGGAGAAGGAAGCAAGTGGTGCGAGATTTCCCTTCTGTTTTCTTCCCCTTTATTTTTTGGTGATTCGTTGCTGCTTTGGTCTTGTTGATTTTTCGTTAGGGCGGCTTGTTGTCCTTCCTACGAACTCGAACTACCTAGTAAACTTTTGATACTGTCGCGTCTAAATGGAACGAAACAGGAAAAATAGCGCTGAACGAGTGTTTAAAGATTTACAAGATCCAGTTTACGGACAAAGTGATAAACAAGAATCGAGAGAGAGAGAGAGAGAAGCACACTCAGAAAAAAGAATATCCTTCCTTTCTCTCGAGGTTCTATTCCAAAGGTGTTGGTATAGTTGTCGAGGTGTGTGTATGAACTTTTCCCAAGAATGAGAGATTAGGGAGAGGAAGAGAGTGAAAAAGTTGTGAAAGAGGAGCAGAGGAGGATTTTTAGAGCACTACTAGGTAATTAAGTTACTTAATAATAAGGAAATTCGGTCTACGGTTCATTAAGAAAATCAATTTTGGCACTAAAAACAGGGTGACAGTTATTTATTTCTTGAGATGGGAGAGAGCGGGGGGGTGAAAGGTTGTTTTCGTCAGTAAGATATGAATTGGGTGGATCTACAAAATAGCTTAATAGATACTGGCTTGAGTCTGGTCCCCTACCGTGGTACCGTGGCACCGTGGGATACCAGTCTGTAGTATCTACCATCTAGCTTTGGGGGGCTCGGGGGGCAAGAGAGTCAAGAGAGTCAAGAGAGTCAAGAGACAAACGATATTCACCAAAAATAAAAGAGGCTGGTTTCTACTGTTGGTGGTGGCTTCACGCTTTCCATTGGTTCAGATGATTCAAATATCAGCATTGTGGTGGTAATCTTGGGGAACGAAAGGGCGAGAAGAATACTTCCCCATGAAGTTAAGATGCGTACACATGTGGAAAATAATCGCGAGGGAGACCGTAGAGAGCATCTAGAATAATCAATTTAGATATTCTGGGTAGATGCACTAGGGACCAAATAAGTGGAACTGGGAAGCTTTGAAATGGTTCAGTTTAATAAGTTGGATTGACTCGTCTACTACCTACTGAGGACTTAGGATTGGGATCTCGAGAGATTCAGGAGACCGACACTGCTGACGATTCATTTTGATTGGGAGGGGAAAGTTCTAGAGTCCGGATCATACCTAGTCGCCAGGGGCAAGTATGAAGAAAATCATGAGAAGGTACCCAGATGGGATTTTCACCTTGCTGCTTTTGTCCCCCGATGGCCAGCTCCAAGCCATTTTCATCAAATTTATTCATTTATTACAGAGTAGTCTCGAGGTAGTGTCAATTCTATTCACCATTACCATTTTCATATTCATATTCATATTCATTATCCTCTTGCACACTTTGCTAATTCAGGGGCACGCAACAAGCTTGCGCATCAATTGTGTCTTGACCCATACCTACCGATACATCATACTCCGTACAGCTGAAAGCTTCGCCCATTGCTAGATATATATAGGTAATAAAAGGTCGATAAAGTAAGTGCCGGTATGGGAATGTGTTTTCCAATTTTCTTTTCCTTTCCTCTTTCAATTCAATTCGACTTAGCCCTTCGTTGACTTGCTACGTCTTTCTCTTCCCCAAGTCTATTCGTTGTCAAAAGCTTGTCTTCTCTCAAATCCACAGATGTTATCGATATCTTGATGCCTCATGGTATTATTCTATTGTATGTCAATATTGCCATCGATTTCTGATTGCTTTTCAAAAGAAAAGACCATGGATTATCATGGCACGGCATCATCGTCTCCTCTCCTGCCCCTGCTGCTTATTCGCCTTAACCAAAAAAGGACGTACCCATAATGGTTTCTTATCTGCATCAATCTATTTATTCCTACTGTTGAGGGCTTCGCTTTTATCTCAGATCATCATGTATACATCCACGATTCTGCTCCGGTATCCTCATCGGATTGGCTGTCAGGCCGTCTTGTAGGTACCCAAATTCATAGCAAATACACACATAGATATCATTGATAATCCTGTGATGTGATGGAGCCATTGACGACACTCAGTCATATCCCGGGTGGAACGAGATGATCTTCTTCCAAACGGTCCACAGGAGATGAAAAGGGGGATAAAACGGCAACTGATCGGTGGTGAGTGGATGCGTTGAGTGGGTATGTGCCACAGTCAAGTTGGAACAAAGGCGGTGCATGCATGAATGATACTTTGCAAATCGACCAGGATATACGACCACTTTTATTCGGAAAGATCTCGAGCTATCGACAGGGAGTCGGAGTCGGAATCGATATTTACTCCCCTAAAATTTGTATTATATAAAGTGCTGCTTCAAATGTTTGAAAAATCGATAGTAGAGCAGTACTCTTGAGATTGTACCGGCCGGATCTATTAATTTCTTTGAAAAGCAGCAGTCATTTCGTTGAATTGCGTAGAGATGGAAAGATGACAGGTATATATTGCTCGCTCTTATGGAATCTGAAATCCATTATTGAAGCGCGTCGACAACCCACCCACTCAGAAGTTAGAATTGCTTGAAATTTCTTCTAGCCTGGACATGGACTACTTAACAACGAACTACCTACTCGGCCACTATTTATTGTCCATTCTTTTCTATACTAGACTCCCGGGTTTCCGAAGGCTTTCCATGAATCCCATCCGATCAACAATAAAGACGGGTTGTGAAAAACTGATCGGGCTAGTGCACCTTGATTCGTGCCTCTGGTAGTCTCCTAAAATAGATCAAACTATGTTCCAGTTGGGTGGCGATTCGAGATTTTGAATAAGCTATCATTGGATACTGCAACAATAATGTCCGAAGCTTAACATACGACAAGACAAATACGATGTTGATTGGTAAGATTGAATTGATATCAGAGAATGGTTGATGGGAACTACTGCAGAGCCAAAACTAAGAGCAAATAACATTTCAATAAGTGTATATAACCAACCATTTCCCTATTTTCTATCGACATTGCACATGCCTGCTTGTATTTGATCCAGAATGTCTTTGAAGTTGAAGGTGGTGCACGAAGACGCGTTTTGAAGAGACAGCCGTTTAGATGACAAGTGAAAGTATCGTAGGGCGTTTGCTGCCAGTAGATACCGGGTACTCTGTATGATTTTCAATCGAGTACTATCTCAATGACAGCATGTGATGAAGGACTGTATATCGGCAATCGGTGGACATGGAAATCCTCAAAGTCCTCGGGTATGTAAAGTTTCGAACGTGATACAGGAGTGTCACATTCGCCTCGCTGTACGACAACAATTGGAGGGGAGAAGTGACATGGCTCAACATTCACTTACGTTAATACGAGCTCACTACGACTTTGTCAAGGCGGCTGATTCGAGGGAATGAGAATGAGATGAGAGATAATCCTGTATCAGCAGCGTCTGGAAAGATGTTGTATTATGTACCTAGTATGCTCAGCCTACCAGTGATACCAATTTCAGACTGAAGCTGTTTGTCAAGCCATGCGATCGATAGAGGATAGAATGCAAGAGATTGTATCGTATTCGGAGTCTTGAGGATTGATGGATGTTTTATACTCGACTACCTATGTATGTAGGTAGGGAGGGAGGTCTTGACAAGAATCTTCTGTGGGGAAAAGCGTGTGAATACCTAGTCCCTCGTACTCAACAAAGCCGAAACAAATGTCTACTTTCAATTTCGTTCAATTTGTGCGCCCTCTGGATACCATCATCATATATACCTTTTTGATGAGATGGTTGATTTCCACATCCATACAATTCCAAAACTACATGTCTCGATTTCTCACATTTGCACTCCTCAATTCATACCACACAGTCCGAGTTATCAGTCCAATGAATACTCCTTAATTTATGAGTTGGGGCAGTGCTTCGAGAAGCATTCAAATTAGGATCAACCAATATCCCAGACCAAACCATGGACGTGTTTAAGCTTTACGGAGTACGTTGAGATTATTTAAGAGGCCCCTAGTCAGTGTCCAGAAATAACGCTGTAATCATCGAGATAGGTGCACCACACATTGTATCCATGACCAAAGCCGTCTGTGAGGTGGATTTTAGGGGAGAGGGAGAGGGAGAGACTTGAAGGATTGATCGAGTTGATGGAGTGGTGTTGGAGACAGTGTGGTGATTCTTGACATAATCCCTTCGTGTGCGAGTACTCCGTGTATTTATTTAGTTATTTATTTAGTTATTTATTCATTCATTCATCCATCCATCCATCCATCCTACCATTCATCCATCCATCCAGTCACGATTGAACAATCCAACAACAGGGTAAATAATACCTACCTGCCTAGCTGCTTCAGAGGCATGTACTACGTACGAACCTTACGAATAGCCAAGAATTGAATCCAGTGGCATTCCTTCATCTGATTGGCTCATTCCCCTCTTGCCTTACTACCGGCACGCTCCTTCCCATGCTTCTCTTTCCCACAAGTAGATTTTTCTAACATGAGAGTTTTCCTGAATTTCCCAGGTAGGCAATCGAAATAAAAGAGGATTGGGACCAAGTTCCAACAGACAGACCCAATCTAATCTCTAGTCCAGGAACATTTCTTTCTTTAGCACGACTCTCTAGACCAAAGTACCCAAAGCCCTCTCGTAAATTCGTACCCATCTCCACTCCGAATTTATACCATTGAATCATTCTCCCGTATCCCCTAAATTATTTATCCAATTCAAATCTCCTTGCCACACTTAATGGGACTGTGTTAATCATTCCACGTCCATACTTCTCGACATTCATTTGCTATCTTTCCATTTCGCCAGCAATCCCATCTCCAACTCACTCTAGTTAGGAAGACAGTCATTCGTTAAAACATATTTCTTTTTTCCTTTTAACTAGGACGTCTGCCGTGCAAGCCGTTGTTAGAGAAGGAGAGATTACATCACCAACACACCACACTCGTTCTTCCCTATTCCAAAACTCGCCTGAGACGGAAATATCTTTAGCTAGCACTCTGATTGGGATTGGATTTTCA
The DNA here is from genome assembly GCA_004786245.1 of Botrytis hyacinthi. NCBI lineage: Eukaryota > Fungi > Ascomycota > Leotiomycetes > Helotiales > Sclerotiniaceae > Botrytis > Botrytis hyacinthi. The sequence goes on along the minus strand of PQXK01000086.1, from coordinate 123,884 downwards.
TCTCATCGCTATACAGCCTGTCACATCTATCTATCGTCAACAAAAACAACATTATAACATACACACATTGGTATTTCAATTAGCATCATGAAGACCTTTGGCTTTGCTTCAGCAGCTGCTGCGGCATTGACCGGTGCTTTTTTCGCATCGTCTGCCGCCGCTGCTGATCTCCCTTCTATCGTCATTAAGGTATGTCATGGATTGGTCCATCCGACGTTGTTGGAAGTCACTTTCAATACTGATTCATACATCAGGGCTCCCACTTCTTCTACGAGAACGGTACCGAATTCTTCATTCGTGGTGTCGCATACCAACAAGACGTTAACGCCAACACTACTTCCGACGCTACTTTTACCGATCCCCTTGCAGATGAAGCTGGGTGCAGACGTGACATTCCTATCCTCCAAGAGCTTGGCACCAATGTCATCCGTGTCTACGCTATCAACTCATCGTTAGACCACTCCGTCTGTATGGGATTGCTTAACGATGCCGGAATCTATCTTATCCAAGATTTGTCTAACCCCTCATCCTCCATCAATCGAAACGATCCAGAATGGAACACTGATCTCTTCGCCACTTATGCCGGCGTTGTCGAGTATGTATATTTTGTACTTGTTGCCCATTGTCATATCCATCTTTCTGGCCTTTCACTTGCATTATGAAGGGGGAGGATTGTCAATTCTTCATCATGTTCTCCGTGTGCTAACATTCAAATTTCAGTGCCATGGCCAACTACACAAACGTCCTCGGTTTCTTTGCCGGTAACGAAGTCTCCAACGATGTCAATAACACTAACGCCAGTGCTTTCGTTAAAGCTGCCGTCCGTGACACGAAGGCTTACATTAAGACTAAGGGCTACCGCACTATCGGTGTTGGTTATGCTACCAACGATGATGCCAACATCCGAATTGATTTGGCTCATTATTTCAACTGTGGTGATGCTGATTCTGCCATCGATTTCTGGGGTTACAACATCTACTCGTGGTGTGGTGATTCTTCCTACACTAAGTCCGGATACGATCAAAGAACTCTCGAATTCGCCAACTACTCCGTCCCTGCATTCTTTGCCGAGTACGGTTGCAACACTGTCCAACCCCGTGAATTCACTGAGGTCGGAGCAATTTACGGCGACAAGATGACTGAAGTCTGGTCTGGTGGAATCGTCTACATGTACTTCCAAGAGGCAAATGACTATGGTAAGATATGACTTGCAAGCTTTTTCGAAGCACAAGCTGACAAAACTTTAGGTCTCGTCTCGGTTTCCGGAAACTCTGTTAGCAAGCTCTCTGACTTCACTGCTCTGTCCAAGCAATTGGCCTCTGCCACCCCTAGCTTCACCAACTCTGCCTCCTACACTGTTACCAACACAGTAGCACAAGCATGCCCAGCAACCGGTACCGCTTGGGCTGCCTCCAGCAACCTTCCTCCTATCGCAAACGCCGAGCTTTGCGAGTGCATGGTCAAGTCTTTGTCCTGTGTCGCCAACAGCGGTATCTCCGGTAACTCCAGTGCCGATCTCTTCGACTATGTCTGTGGTTTGGACAGCGCTGCTTGTGATGGTATCTCAAAGAACGCTACCACTGGAACTTACGGTGCCTACTCCATGTGCACAAGCGCTCAACAATTGTCTTTCGTATTTGACCAATACTATCAAAACAATAACAAAGCAGCTACTGCATGTGACTTCAGCGGCAATGCTAAGACTCAAACTGGCGCCAAGAGCTCAACCTGCTCAAGTCTCATCAGCCAAGCTGGAGCCGCAGGAACTGGAACTGTTACCAGCGCACCAACTGGTACTGGATCTTCAAGCAGCTCATCTAGTACATCCACCTCTACTAAGAAGAGTTCTGCCGGTGCTACTATCGTCCCACGTCTCGACTTGGGATTGTTGCAATTGGGTGCCTATCTCGTGTTTGCTGGAATGGCAGGCGCGGGTATGATCATGTTGTAGATGATATCATTAGCATACTTCGGCGGTGGATTTCTGGCTGTCTGGATGAAGGTATCTTCATTCGAAAATTGATCGGGTATTAATATGTCATTCACTCCTTGATAGTCATTTCATGTTGCCTAGGCGTCATTTAGTTCCTCTTCCCTTGACACCTCACGGCGTCAATTGAAGATTTTAATTTGTATATTAAATGATAGACTGAAGAGATATTTAAGATTGTGAGCAAAGCAACTTCCGATTGTAAATTTGAGATTGACATATGATTTCTCAAATTGTGCTCACCACCAAACATGTACAAGCCCCTATTCAAGGCTATTTTAGATGCCCTATGTGTTGAAATTTGCACACAAAGGCCTCAATATCTAGGCATGTATACACCTAATCAAAGTTATCTAAGCGAAAGCACATCATCACTGGCTAGCTTACGACTCCGATGACAAGCGCGAATTGGTGTGTTTTTCTTTGTAGATAACAGATGACTTCAAAAGGCCAACGATTCTTTTGAAATTTTATTTGCTTTCCAATCCAATTTATGATTTAGATCTTTGACTGGAATTCGTCCCCTCTATCCGATCGTCAATTTACTAATTGACTTAATTATCGATTGGAGAAGCAGAAGTTGAAGAAGTGTCAGGGAACGTGCCTGTCATTGCGGGGAAAGGAACAGATTAAACAAGATGGCGGACGTAGCAGCGGAACTGGAAGAGGGGGGCTTCAAGAGAACCTTGAAGGACTTGTTTGCCGGGGCTGCTGGGGGTGTAGCCCAGGTTCTGTTGGGTAAGTGAGATGGTATTTCCATACTGGGGTGTTTCTTTGGATGTTTTTGGGTTGGTTGAAATAATCACGTGGAGGTAACGAGATATGTTGAGAAGTGGAATTGTCTTCGAGTAATGGCAATTGTCTGTGGATTTGCCAATGGCTTTTGGCGAGCATTCCATAGTTTTAAATGCCAAGCCTGGATCTACTTTTATACTTGTTTATAAAATGGGAACAACACAACGAGCACTTCACAAGAAGATGATCTAACCTCTTCCCCAGGTCAACCCTTTGATATAGTCAAAGTTCGTCTCCAAACCACTACACAGTATGCAAATGCTCTTGAAGCCGCTCAAACCATCTACCGCAATGAAGGTGCTCTCGCCTTCTACAAAGGTACTCTCACGCCTTTGATCGGTATTGGAGCCTGCGTTTCCGTCCAATTTGGAGCTTTCCACCAAGCTCGTCGTTACCTGGAAAACTACAACACTTCCCGCAATCCTCTTTCCCCGGGTCTTTCCTATGCACAATACTATGCGGCGGGTGCCTTTGCCGGTATCGCCAACTCTGGTATCTCGGGTCCCATTGAGCACGTAAGGATTAGATTACAAACGCAGCCTCACGGTGCAGGAAAACTCTACAATGGTCCCGTGGATTGTGTTCGCAAACTGTCGGCCCATGAAGGCGTTCTCAAGGGTCTCTATCGCGGTGAGGCCGTTACCATTATTCGAGAAGCGCAGGCTTATGGTGTGTGGTTCCTTTCTTTCGAATATATGATGAATAGCGACGCAGCCCGTAACAAAATCGAACGCAAAGATATTCCGAGCTGGAAAATTGCTTTCTATGGTGGTCTAGCCGGAGAAGCTTTATGGTTGGCTAGTTATCCGTTTGATGTTGTGAAGAGCAAAATGCAGAGTGATGGGTTCGGTAAGGAGATGAAGTACAATGGTATGAGAGACTGTTTTGCAAAGACGTGGGGAGCAGAAGGTGCAAGAGGATTCTGGAAAGGCATTTTCCCTACGTTGTTGAGGGCCATGCCGGTTAGTGCAGGTACCTTTGCCGTGGTGGAAATGACTATGAGAGCTATTTCTTAGATGGCTGAAGGAATGAGAATAGTTGGTGCATTTAGTAGCCTGATGAGTTCATGAGATATGAGAGTCATGCTGTATGTCTATTTATATGAGCTATTTTTGGAGAGCGAGAGCGATCATAATATGGTATGGCATGGCATGGCACAGCATGCCATGGTGTAGCATTAGCCTTATATCGGTGAACGAGATTTATAAATCACGTAGAGATTCCTCGTATATCAGAATCTACCAATGTCTCCAAGTGCCTATCTTCTTCCAGTTCAATTATGTAAGTTATAAGCCAGAGAGCAGCACGATGCTTGGGGAAACCAAAAAATATTCTTACATACTACCTCCAAGAATCTAAAATTTGACAAATCCAAACCCCGAGCGTTGTAGAACTATTCATTCTACTCCATGATCCCGTTCTTTGTCCTTTGATTCTTTTTCCCTGATACAACTATGTACTGGATTCATTATTGAGTCTTGTCCTGCCTCTTCTCGGACTTGGGCACATTTTGAAAGCTGGGGGTGGGAGAAAATTGTCCGAAGGCACAGTGTTTATGCTAGCATTGGTTCGTGATTTAAAAAAATGATTAGAGTGATACGTAGGTATATTTTGATGATTTATCTCTATCAACGAATTTTTCACTGCCATGTTAAGATGGAGAGAAGATAATATGTAGAACTTGATCATGTGAAGGGTAGTGAGGTAGTAAAATAATAGTTATTGGCATGAGCTCTGCTTGGCAAGAGCCGGATCGAGTGTATACTAGATAGGTAGGTAGGTAGGCTATATGTCTACCATGTTTTCTATCCTCAAATCTACCGTGGTTCCAACCTTTGTCAATATTCTATCCATCAAGATCTAGCTAGAGTTATCCAGATCCCTGCCCCTCGCCCCTTGGTGTGAACATTTAGTTGTCGAGCTGCTAGCCGATTGACTCTGCAGTATGTAGCCGATATCTATGAGCTGTATGAGCTCAACAAATCCATCCGTGTATTTAATTTATCATTCGCTCTCATCAAACCCGACCATTTCGTATTCATAAACATAATCACAACGTCAAATTCAAGTATCAACCTCAACCATGTTGTAATGACCTAACTGCTGCGCATGAGCTGCCGCTTGTGCTTCTCCATGAATAATCACGCCACAATCTTTACACTTGATAGCCATCCCTCCTGTATCAGTATAATAATGCTTTTCTCTCAATTTTGAGCATAGTTCTACTGCCTTGACAATTATGGTATCGTCAGACTTATCGAAAACTCGAACGTCATTTTCGGGAGTTGAGGAGAAGGGAGAAAGGGCTAGCATGTCATAATGGATTCCAGAATAGACCAGAACACATCTATTGTTGGAGCCAGATTCGTGGAATTTGTGGATGGAGAGGGACTGGATATTGTTAGTCTGTGGGATTATGATTGAGGGTTATGTTGCACTAGGGTTCTCGTGGGGAATGGAAATGTTGACTGTAATTGAAAAGGAGATGACATACTTGAACATCGACACAAACGACTTCTATACCAAAGGCCTCGGCCAAAATACCCATCTCGATCGCTCCACCCCAAGCATCAGAGGTTTGAATCCAGCGACAGTAGTCATCAGGTTCTTGTTCTAATACAACTTTGCTATAAAGTTCGGGGTTGCCTTGAATGGTAGAAGCTACGACGGATCGAAGTTCATGCATGGAAAGGTCATCACCAGGAAGAACTGCCGTTCCAAAAGCTCGGAAAAGACATGAGTTATCGTCTGGCATGACACGGAGAACTGGAAGGCGTTAGTGGAGTGAATAATAATCTTGGATGAAAGACTAACCAAGTGTAGCCTGAAGTTCCGGAATTGGAATTTCAGGTACATCTCCAGCGATACCTCTCTTACGCGAAAGTGACACAGGAGCTGCAGAATTCGATGTGTTTTTCGCGTCACCATGCATACCAGAGAAAGAAAATGACTTCGCCTCTGCTGTTTGTCTATCTTTTACTTGAGGGGGAATAGATGAGATTTTAGAATCAGAAGGTGAAGTCGATTTTGGTGATCCCACAGATTTACGTTCTTCTCTTGAGCTAATCGTAAGCTGTTCGCCATTTAACTTGATGTCCAACTTGCTCAGAGGTAATGAAGGCTCGCTTTGAGAAAGGAGAAGCGGTTTTGGCGGATAACCATATTTAATATCGAAATTTGTGAGAGATGTCTTTGAGGTGATTTCGGATATGAGATCACTGATTTTGGCATCGTCGGGGAGAGTTATGGTGGATGTCCCTTCGGGTCCTCGAACTCGCATTCGCGGCATCTTTGATATCTGGGTTGGTATTGGCACGTGGGTGACGTCGAAGGCGATTCGGTATGTGGTTTATATGGATATTAATAATACCTTGAAATATGTATGAAAGATAACAATTTAATGTTGTCGTAAATTCGTGAATCTTATATATTTATTAATAATTATCGTCTAGAATCGTTTAAACCCGTATTTAGAACCGTATTTGGTCTGGAGAAGAATGTTGTGGCAAAATAAGTGAATGATGTCCACCCCGTCCAGCTGTTCGCTGTTCACTTCGGCTTGAATATCCAAGGAGTCACGTGGCTATATCCTATTCCCGACCGACCAGTTTCCGTTGCTTGTGGGGATCGCGCTCCAACGCGATTACTCGAGCTCCCTCAAAAAGCGACCAAATCCTTAGCAACACAACCCCGCGATATAGTTGCTAGATTCAATAAAAAAGATGGATTCGCCTGTACCGGCCCCGATTCAAGATGAATCAAACGTCAAGACAGAAGAACCTAAGACTTTCAATGATGTTGAAATGACCGATGCGCCAGTCGCAGAGCCTGAACCCGAACCCCAACCCCAACCCGAACCAGAGCCAGAGCCAGAAGTAGAAGCAGTAGCTGCAAAGCCAGAGATAAAAACAACAGGGAATGCGCCAGAACCTGTAGGTTCCCTTGCGACAGTCGATGGTGTTACAAAGGATGGATATATTGTTATGAATGAAGTCGTACACAAATTATCGGAATATCGCACGGAAGAGTATGTCCATTGGGGTTTGCGCATTTGTTCTTCTAGGGATGCTAATATGAATCTAGCGGTTACGATATCTCACAGCTTTTTCAGCGCATGCTCAACAAGAGGTTTCTACCAGATTACTTCGAGGTGATTAAGGAACCTACCGCATTCAGCACCGTTAGAGTATGTCATTCCTACCTATCAGATGCGCGCGAGTGCATCCAACTGACACGCTGATAGCAAAAAATTCTCAAGAAGCAGTACAAGAGCTTCAAAGAATTCGTCCGCGACTTTGCCCTTATATCTCATAACGCACAAGTTTACAATCGTCCGTCTGCAGCTGCATATCATGACGCCATTGCGCTTAGAGAGTTATTCAAAAAGGAAATGCAGCAATTGGTAGATGGAAAAGTGATTACCGCGGAGGAAGCAGAGATGCCGTATTTAGGAGAGCTCCCACCCGTCGAAGATTCACCACCACCTGGCCCTGAAGACGAAGAACAGGAGGAAGACGACGAAGACGACGAAGAGGATGACGAAGAAGACGATACCGATGATGAGGGTGTGAAGCGAAAATACAAACGCAAAATTCGACGTTCGAGCGTGAACAGGCGCGATGGTGGTACAGACGAAGCAACAAAAGAGCCCGAGGTGCAAAAAAAGCGCGGTAGACCACCTAAGGTGCATACTCCCATGGAAGCTCGCATAAATAATATTCTAAAGGGATTGAGAAAATTCAAAAACCCTAGGGGAGAGCTTAAAATTGCACCGTTCGAAAGATTGCCCGATAAAACAAACATGCCAGAATATTACCAGGAAGTTAAAACCCCTATGGCAATGGATCTGATTAAGAGGCAGGCAAAGCGCAAGAAGTACGAGACCGTGGGCGAGGTTCTAAAGGATATAGAGCTCATGTTTGAAAATGCCAAGGCATTCAATGAGGAGGATAGTGAAGTTTATAACGATGCAGTGTTCCTTCAGAATGAAGCTAGAGCCCTAGCTGAACAAGAGAAGAACAGACCGGATGAAGACTTTGCTTCTGAGGATGGACGAATACCTCTCAAAGAAATCCTTTACAAAGGCGAAATGTGGAAGGTTGGAGACTGGATTCACATAACCAACCTCAACGATGTTACAAAGCCGGTAGTTGGACAGATTTATCGGACCTGGCGGGATATCGCAGGACAGGACTGGATTAATGCTTGCTGGTACTTACGGCCAGAGCAAACAGTTCATCGCTACGATAAGCATTTCTACGAAAATGAGGTTGTTAAGACTGGTCGCTATATCGATCATAAGATTGATGATGTTGTTGACCGTTGCTTTGTCATGTTCTTCACAAGATACTTCAAAGGACGTCCCCGTAACTTTCCTGCGGATAAGGAAATCTATGTTTGCGAGGCGCGTTACAATGAAACTGTATTCAAGCTCAACAAGATCAAGACCTGGGCTAGCTGCGTACCAGATGAAGTGAGGGAGAAAGATTATGAAATGGATCTCTTTGACACTCCAAGGCCGATGAAAAAGTTTCCGAGCCCGATCAAACATCTGCTCCGCGATGACGCTACAGAACATGATGAGACTCCAAAACCCACTAAGGGCGTAGATGGGGCACCTCCTATCGTCGGAGCTGTGCATAAGCTACCTCGTGCCGAAAATGTAAGTTCTCTTTCATGAAATGTGTCAATCTATATATTCTAACACTATAAAGGACTCTCCACCACCATCGCCCACCCCACCTGCCGCATCTCCCGTACCAAATCCAGAGCGCAGCCGTCCACCTCCTACAAGCGAAAGACCTCGATTTGACTCACAGGGAGACATATCAATGGGTGGAACAACTCCAAGCGCTACTGCCTCGCCCATGATCAATCAGCATTCAGCCCAACCAGCATATACGCAATCCTTTGCACAAGCTCGGCCATCTGCATCTCCAGCGCCTCCTCAGCACGCTCATTCATATAGCTCTCACGGAACCACGCAAGCTGTACCACCAACTCCGACATACCAGCCAACAACTTCATATAACCATCATACTTCCTCCACTCCCACCACCGCCACTCATCACCACTCCAATCCATTAGCCAACTACCAAAGTTATCATAGTAGCAGTACACCACGTGTTGGTGGCTCTGGTTCAAATACACATGGTTCACACGGGAACGCATATAATCCACCACGTGCAATTGAAGTATACACGCTTCCAGATGCAGCAAATTCTGCCATTCCACCCGACGTTCGATCACAATTTCACACGGATGAATTTGGCAGGGTCATTTTCTATACTTCTCCTCCACTTGAATCCAATCTAATTCCGGAAGAATCACAAGTTTTGGGACATAGTTTGAAGTATCTAGCCAACAAAGTAAGACGTAGGGAGGAACTTGAGAAGAAACGCAAAATCCGTGAAATCGAGTTGGAAATTGAGGCTAGTGAAAGATCGAAGCGTACGAAAGCTGAGGCAGAGGCTAGACAACAAGCTATACTCGACACCCAAGTTAAATATATTAAAGCCTGGACGGAGGACTTGCAAAAGGGTACAGAGGCACTCTATAAACAGTTAAATGGTGCGTAGAAAGAGAAACTCGGGGAAACAAGAAATAGGAAGCACAAACCCTTAAAATTGGGAGAACGAAGGCACTATGAGAAAGAGTGGCGTTTGTGAAATCAGGGTGTACGAATAGATTAATCGTATTTGGGTTTGAATGGCGTATTTTGGCGTGGAAGAAATTGATCGCGAGGATTTCAAATCCTCAAATTGTACATACCCAAGAGGAGCTTGATAGACAGTCTTGGAGCTGGGTAAAAGTCGTTAGGTTATTACTCACAAACGAATAATATAACATTCTTATGAGATTTATACGATCTATCTTGATTTCATCGGTGAGCGCTTCATATAGGTGTAGGTATTAGTACATCGCATCTGAGTACAAGACTTTTTTGCCTGGTTTGCATTTGGCCTAGAATTGGATGACTGTGCATCTCCTTCTCACAAAATTGACAGCAATTGATGTAGAAATGATTCAAGAAAGCAGCTTGAGAGCTTGACGTATGATGTACATGAAATCCAATGGACTGACTATCTAAACCCTGAGGATCTACCAGTGCGTAGGAAGAACGCAAAAAGCCGAGAATAATCGCGGTTCGTGAGGGCACGACATCCTGATATCCTACTAATTTACTCCCGATGGAGCGGATATCCATTTTCACTTGTCAGGCTGGCGATGGTATAGTGTGGCTTGTTGCTGTGTTTAATAGTCCTACAGAGCTAGTCAGATATATTGAAGCTTATTTTCTGTGATCTTAATGTATTTCTAGGGATCAAATTTAGTATTCTTTGCTGTTCGTTACGAGAAATAAAGGGGGGGGGGGATTATTTCCGTTGTGTGTATGAACTCATTTCGGAACTGTCGATAGGGAGGAAGCGAATCGGCTGCTCACCGGGAGTAGATTTGTATGTAATGAATATGCCTGATTGATTAGGGGTGGATTTCAGTTATGAGATGTTAGGCAACTCTTTGTTTCACTGTACTTGCGGCTAGGAGATGAAGGTGAAAAGGGATACAGGGCATGTGTTTAGTATTATTAAAGTAGTGCTGTTTTTCTTTCTTTGAGGAATGAATGAAGATTATGTAGGGAGCAGTCTAAGATACGCTACGTATTAGCAAGTCATACTGATGAGTATGATATGCTTGGCAAGGAGTGTACGGGGAACATTGTTCGATGATGAAAGATATATAATGTGCTTTTGAGATGTGAGAAAATATCGAAGGCAGAAGACAAGGGATTGTAATGATGATAAGTGATTAAGAATGACATTTTATCAATTCCAAAAACTGCGCTTTGCGGCCTGAATGAAATATACGATAACTTGGAGATTGGTATCAATTTACAATCTCTTGCTAAACATCAAAAAGCAACAATAGGAGCCATTCAACCACAACTCCTAATACTCCTCTCCCCCTCTAATCATTCTCAACAACGCGGCCCGTGTAGTCTCCTCGTCAAAAACTCTCTCCAACAAAACATCCAATTCTTGCTCAGCTTTCAACACCTGATCTGTCTTCCTAGGATCCTTCTCCAACAATCTCGCTTGCCAGTGCTTGGTGAAAGCCGTAATCTGTTGTACCAAGACCTTTTCCAATTCCTTCCTAGCATCTAGTAATTTATCAACCACAGCAGGAAGTAGTTGACCTTTGATCATCGGTCTGATATATGCAAGGGGATTAAACACTTGGTGACGGGATTGAAGTTCCTTGAGCGTCTCCCAAAGAGGAGTGAAGTCGAGTTCGGCGGATTGACGGATCGAGTCTGGGATTTCGTGAGTCATGAATAGGTTCTCGATGAGCATCAGATTTTTGATGAGGAATAGCTGTGCATCCATTATGTTATTCGAACTTCGCTTTATGATTGTTGCGGCTCTCTGCAGAGATTCGGTAGTTTGATGCACAATTTCGTAAAGAACATCACCTTTCTTGAGCTGTATACGAATGTTAGTGCAGTTACGTTTATACCCAGAAGCAGTGTGACTTACTGTTCTCTCATGCATACTTTCATTGTATAAAACGAGCAAATTAACCGCCGTCTTGACTGTCGGAAAGGCATTTGAAACACCAGCCTCAACAGATGTGCTTTCTTCAAGAGGCTTAAGGGCCGTATCAACTCGCAAGCCACTAGTTGGAATGGCTTTCTCATTGGATAACTTCGGAGCATTTGGCGATATAATCCTAAGATCTTCTGAAGATGGTTTGAAGTGCTCAAGTTTTTTTGCCTCCATGATGAAAAGCTGATCAGCTAATGGCCAAAGATGAACGCCCAACAAGACCTGCGCAGCCAATCTTTGTCCATCACGACTCTCATCTTCATGTGCCTCTGTTGAAATAAAGGTGTCCCCCAGCCAAGTAACCAAGTCGCAAACTCGATGCAAGTCACCATTGCTCAAATATGGGGTTAAGAAGCTATGGAGTATCTTCACATGCGACAGACAACTCTCCTCTAATTTCTCAAGGTATGTATTAGGCATGTTCCACGGAATGGGAGGTGGAGGATAATCGGCCATAAGAGGTCCATTCTGAAAGAATTTTGCTGCCAATTTCAACTCATTCTGACATGTATCAAAGACATATTGCACGGATCGTCTAGCGAATAATTCAAACTCCTTGTCAGGGAGAGGTGAACTAGTTGAAAAATTTTGAAGATTTTTGAGAACAATGGGTCCAACAGGATCACGGGATCTTATGTAGGACTCAAGCAATTGCTGGTATAGGTTATGCCATTGTTGGATATATGGTGTTCGGTCCACATCTCCTCTTCTCCCAAACGCAAATTCATCAGTCGTCAAAAGTCGTTCAATTGAAAGGCCTAAATTCTCCCTGGCAGATTCGTATTTGCCATAGAGAAGAATGTATTGATTTGTCTCCGTTTGTTCTTTGGCTTTCAATTGTTTTGAGGCGTCATCTGACACTTCACGCAGAGAATTCGAGAAAGCAATTTGGACGAGGTTGAGTGCTTTATCTAAAAGTGTTGTGTAGCGAGTCTTATACACAGTCGAGTCTTTATAGTTTGGCTGTAGATAATTAGCCACAAGTAATCCAAGGTCTATTTCAAGATAGGTGAGCCTCGTAATTTGTTGTGAAACAGCTCTTTGATTTAACAACGTATTGAAATAAAAGTAGCATGCATAGAAGGTGTTTCTACTAGTCTACACGAAGGAACCGCCGAGTATCGAGATTTCTGAGATTTGGACATAAGAAAGACAAGACCTACATGCTGATCCATAAACTCAATACAAGAGTTAAGGTTTTCTAACATATCCAAGAAGTCACCGTTTTTGACCAGCCTTCCAGCACCTGGAGCATTCAGGCGTCGAGTCAGAGGTTCAAGATAAGCATAGTATTGCAAATCCGTTCCAACTTCATCTGCCAATTCACGTATACGTTTTTGTTCTTCCAAAAGATCTTCACATTGGGCTTGAAAGGCTGTGGTTTGTGCTTCGACATTCTTGAACGATTCGGAAAGACTGGCAAGTGTATCCAATGCGCTTGTGGTATCACTTAAAAGAGTGTCAAGATGACGCTCGGATAGAACTAATTGATCTAGATATAATCTTCAGATGGTTAGCCTATTGGTTCGATGCTTGTCGCTTATATTTGGCATACTGGTATTCCTCGAGGCTTCCATCCACAAGCTCATCCTCAAGCGCACTGTACCGCTCCTCGAAAAGGGGAGTACTAGATTCCCCTCCTTCGACATCGCGCTCGTTTTGTGTCTTTCCCTCATTCGTTTCCTTATTTATATATGCCATAGCTACTTCGTAGAAATCGCTATATGATTTTGCTCTTCTTGCCAGTGTAGCTTTCGGAGGGTCTTTCGATACAGGTTCATCCTCATATATTCCTAGCATTGGAGAGTTCTGGTCCAACATTTGGTTGTTACCCTATGTACACCATTAACTCGAGGCACTTTTCAGAGCATTAAGGGGGCTTACATTAGTTTGCTGCAAAAGAGATTCTTTGCGACGATGTTGCGATGCCTGCGAGGTGACATGATCCTTTTTGGTATTTGTTTCCGGTACAAAACTGTACCACGCATCTTCGTACATTTTACCGGTACCTTACATCAAAATTCCAAGATGTCGAGTAAGGCTGAAGTGTCATGAGTATTCGAAACACCGCTTATCCATGGGGCTCGGCACGGACCACTAGCCTGACATTCAATCAGATTATAATTGGACCAGGAAAGTCAATTCGTCATGGGATGGAAACGGACAAGGCTGAGGAGAACTTTGTGGTATGAGGGGTAGTGGCGAGTCTAACAAATGTTTTTGTTGTAAACATACAAAGCCTGTTTACTCAATTATTGATATAGGCATAGAAAATCAATGATGTTGTCAAGTAAAGTTATACCAAAATGCGGCACGATTGTTCAACGAGCGAATCGACATACCAATCACTCAATTGCATTCCAGAGGAGATATATCGGAGGTTCAAGTGATTCCAGAGTTGCCGTTGCCAATAGAGCTTCAAACTCACGGAAAGCCGCGTTGTTATTATCACTGACAATATGCGCTGGAGGTTTATATGCAACCGGCTATCCACGAGCTTTGCATGCAGAAGAGCTCCCTACACCCGCCGAGCTACAATTCGAGAAGAAGAGGAGGAATACTAGCACAAAAGAAGAGAATCGAGATCAAATAAGCTCACAGCATTTGCAAGTAAAGAGGAGCTGGGAAAACCCAGGAGTATATGCATGGGGATCGAATACGGGTCGTGTTGTTGCACCCGACTCCGAGGAGGTCAATGTCAAAACTCCAAGACGAATACCATATTTCGATGGGAAGCTCATTCGAGATATCAAGTTAGATCGTAATTTTGCAGCAGCAATTACTGAGAATGGCGATCTGCTGCAATGGGGTACGGGATATTCACCGGATTGTAAGGGGCCCATAGCAACTTTGAAGGGAAAGGATCTTGTCAAGCTATCTATATCAAAAGACCGGATCATAGCACTTTCGTCAAAAGGCACGGTATACTCGATTTCAGCGTCACAAGCAGATCAGGTATTAGAACCAAAGCAACAAGAGAGCTCATGGATTCCCTTCTGGAGCAGTAAATCTTCAATTGGGTATCGAACCTTGAACCCGGATAAAATGGTCTGGGGAGAAAAGGTGACGGATATTAGCAGCGGTCTTGAGCATTGCCTTCTCCTCACATCCAAAGGACGTGTTTTCTCCGCAGCATCCGGCTCTGAAGATTATCCTTCGAAAGGACAACTCGGTGTTCCTGGTTTAACATGGACGTCACGCCCCCCTGGAAGATACGACCAACCGCATTGGTTAAGTACACTTCAAGGATTCGATATTGCAAAGATTGCTACCGGTGACTATCACTCTCTCGCAGTGGATACGCATGGGCGAGTTTTCAGCTTCGGCGATAATTCCGTCGGTCAATTAGGCTTTGAATACAACTCTGAAGCATCTACCATCGATGCCCCTTCGCTAGTCCCCATTGATAGACTCTACAAAGGCACAAATCTACTTCCTCGCGTGACTGGCGTCTTCGCAGGGGGTGTCAATACCTTCTTTACAGTCGACGCTACCCGAGTGGCCGGTCAATCAGAAGAAGAACCCCCAGCAGACCTAGGCCGTATCACAGCTGATACCTGGGCATGCGGACAAGGAATCTACGGCACCCTTGGAAACGGCCGCTGGACACACGTCCAAGGACTTCCCTCGAAAATGAAAGCTCTCTCTGGCCTCTTCGAATACGACGAAGTTGCGAACAAAGTAGTCCCCATCCGGCTCTCTCGACTCTCCATTGGCAGCACTCATGCCTCCGCCGTAATGAACAACGTGACCCATCTGAACGCTACCTCTAAATCTAGCTCAAATGATACGAATTGGGGTGCCGATGTATTGTGGTGGGGCGGAAATGAATTCTACCAACTAGGCACTGGAAAGAGAAACAACGTCAGCCAGCCAATTTATATCCAGCCGCTGGATTTGGCGGCCGATAGAGAGAAAGGAAGGAGAGAGGAACATCGCTTCCAGATCACGCCAAGGAAGACGGTGAAGATCGGAGGAAGGAATGTTAGTGTGGAGCAGAGAATTGAGTGTGGGAGAGGCTGTACCGCGGTTTATTCTGGTGCTTAATCATTTCACAGCGATGCATTGAATTTATGTGAGCCTGGTTGTAAAATTTCCTTGAGGTTCAAATGCCTTGTTGTACTGTACTTTTAGTTTAGCCAGTGAAATTGCTGGGGGGTGGGGAGGGGGGAGGAACAAGAATTGGCACGGAATGGGCACGGTAGGGGGAAACGGTGTCAAACTCCAATCATTGTACATTTATTCCCACGAGACTCGACTCTGTATCTGTATTAAGGATTTCAAGGACTTCGCGGCTCTATAGCATACAAGTAAATTACCTAGTCATCCAACGCAGTCGCAATTAAAAGATGAATAAACTAATTTATTTGACGAATTTGAAGAATCAAAGATCTATAATCTTACACGTTTTAATTTCATCCTCCAGTGCACAACTGGCTTGCTGTAGATGCAGCCCTATAACCACCAAAAGAACACGTATTGATCATGGGCCATCTATCTAGTCATTCCTGATCGCTTCCCTCGACTTTCCTACCATCCATGCCCTATCCGTAACTGAATAGTCCCGATAAACGCCATCCATGAAAATTAAAGTACTCTGCGCGTAAAGCATAAAGAAAAGTGCTAGACTTGGTTCTCACCCTCCTCCCAAAATTTGGGCGACCATCCTGAGATTATTCAGACATGGCTGCCTCGATAAATTCCCGACCTGAACACCATTGCATTGAACACTTCATAGCCCTGCCGCGACGGCACTGTTGCCATTGATTTGTGGCTGTGGTGATCCCAAGGCACCTGCTTGAGCAGTATTTCTTGCTTGATGTTGGGTTCCTTGCTGCTGAACAATTTGGGCGCGCTGACGATCAATTATAGTCTGTTGCTCGCCCGAAGTTAAAAAAGTACTCATGTTATTATAGGAATTTTGGTGATGTGATTGTGGCGGCAGGGTCTGTTGAGGCAGAGGTTGAGGTGATTGAGAGGAGCCATTTATGACCGGTGGTTGAGCCAACTGACCTTGCATGTGCCTAGTGGCATTGGGTGGTAAAATCGGAGGGGCGGGTGTTGAGTACGGAGGGCGGACTTGAGATTGAGAGTGTTGATTTGCTTGATTATACACAGGCTTCTGAGGCGAGCTCTGTCGGCCAACATGTGCTCCATTTCCATAAGCCTGAGTATATGCAGCACCATTTTGAGCTGGCTGTTGCTGGGCAGCATATGGTGGCTGACTTGGGTATCGCACTGTCTGAGGTGTAGATTGTGGAATGCTTTGGAAGGGCTGAGTTGGAGGGCGTGTATAAGAGGCAGTGGGAGTATTGTGGTGATACTGTTGTTGTTGGCCATTTGCCTGAGCATATTGCGGTGCTGTTGGACCTGGCGTTCGGAACTGGTGTGGATATGCAGCCCCCGGATAAGCCGCCGGACGATACGACGGAGCAGATGGAGCACGCTGTGCATACGAAGTGGGTACGGGCGCAGTAGCAGGCGGACGCTGCAAATTGCTTGGTGGCGGTCTGATTGGTGTTTGAGCAGTAGCGTAGTGTTGTCCAGTGGGGGCTGGAGCTGGTCGCGAAGACGAGTATTGATTGCCATAAAGTGCAGCAGAAGAAGAGCTTCTGTGCAACGAAGAGCTGGTGGTGGGTCGTGTGTTTGAGGCTGCGCTCATTGCTGCGACCTTTGCGCGAGCTGCTATCTCGTCTTCCTCCATGACACCCTTTTGATCGCTTAATTGAACTTCAATCTTTGTACTGATGCTAAGTTCAGCCAATTGGTCGGAGTTCAACTTCGCAACGGCATATGGCGGCAACATGGCAACCATCAATGCTAGCTGCGATTTGAGGATCTCATATGTCGTCACTTCTGAATCGCTAGGCTTTGAGGGAGTGCCCATGAAATTAGTTTCTGATGTCCCAAACGCGCTAATGGGACGACCTGTAGCATTGAGAGAAACGTGTCGATTTCTTTGATATGAGTTGAGAGTCTCTAGCAACTCCGAAATTCCCTGCAGTACTTCCTCAACATCCTTTTCTTCTGCCGTCTTTTCCACATTTAAGTCGGTAGACATTAAGCTGGGATCGATCGAAGCATCAGGCGATTCTTTCGCTGCTTGCTCGAGCTCCTCAATTTCCGCATCGTTGAAAGCCAAGCTATTGGTACTTGGCTCCGTAGGATAACCATCGCCTAGCCCTTCAGCCCTATTAATTATGTCTCCCCATCGTTTTTCACCGACTCGTTGCCACCAGATCTTGCTCAAAACACTTTCCGGAGCGATAGCTTTGGAATCATCCTTGGTCGGCGCAAATCCCGAATACGCACTCCGAAACAAAGCATCCAACTTAGAAGCATCGATTTCGCTCGAGTCGATGGCTTCTTCGGTATCTTCATTGGAACCTGGAACTCCAGTGCGTTTCCTTTCTGGGCTGAGTGACGAGGTATTGCTATAATCAAGCCATTGTCCAGTAGTGAGTGGTTGTTTCCAATAGCTAGTACTTCGTGGATCGGCAACAAATGGTTGGTGCCACCCGTCGATTGAAGTTGGTAAAGAGCTCTTGGAAATTTTAGGCGGCTTCAAGGGATGAATGTTTGGAGGTGTTGGAAAAAGCTCTCCTAAAGTCTGCGGACGTTTCTTATTATCCTCAAAGCTTGTGGGCTGCAAGGGAACAATTTGAGTTGTCGTAATACCATTGGGTAGGGCGGCTTCGCGAAGAGGCTGAGAAATCGATTCTCCGTCATACTTGATTGGAACCTGTAAACTAGAGAATAGCTGTTTCGGTTGCGGGGCGTTGCCGTAGAGTGTAAGAACCACTTTGCTATCCTCCGACGTTGCAGTAACTGGCGCACTAGCATTGGAACCAAAATTCCTGTTTGATAAATAATTGTTGGAATCGATTATTTGATTGCTATTCGCGTTTTCTTGTAGCCCCGTGGTAGCTTTTTCTCTGCGCACAAGCTCATGAGCTTTCTTTTTGAAGGCCAAAATCTTGACAGCCAGCTCCGATTGCTCGGGCGGAACAGGTATGTACTGATTCTGATTTGAGCCAACAGTCAATTGTAGCCTCTCTATGATATCGGATGCGGCAGTGTCAACATCTTTGAGAACTTCATCAATGGTAAGATATTCATGTGCTGTCGCGCGTGATAGAATAGTTGGTGAATCAGTCGCGCCATCTGACTTTTGTCTTTTGGCGTGAGGTTCGGTCGACGGGATTGATTCAGGAAGAGCTCGTGTTAAGATGGAGGGCGAGGGATCATGACTAGAAAGTTGCAGATCAGTAATGGGTCTGGGATGGATTGATATGATACTGGAAGCTATGCTACCTGATGAACAGATTGAAAGGGTATGTTGAAAGGCAAAACTCACCTCTTGAGTACGTCAATCAAATCTTCGACAAGACCTTGTGCATCTATCGTCGATGGTTCTTTTGTAATTGCGATTTTGGATTCGTTGCTGGTGCCATTTATAAGAGCTGGCTGATCGATGTTATCGTCGCGTTTTCGTTTCGCTGATAGTGTAATATCTAAATGCGGTTGAGTGGGGGGACTGAGAATCCCGTTGGTCGAGGCCATCACGTAGTCTCGCGGTCCAAAGATTTTTTGGGGATTCCTTTTTTTCGCGTCGCGGTCGCAGATGGTATGTGTGTTACCGATGAAGGAGACGCTTTTTTTTGGGTAAGGGTGTAAGATTGTACGGGTAGGTAGGTAGGTAGTTGGAGACTTTTGGGGGGTAGAAAGGAAAACCAAAATTCAGCGCTGCAAAGTCATTGAAGTCTTCATTCAAAAATACTTCATGTGTGATTTTCAATGCGCAAAATTTGAATGAAAATTAATGTAGTCGTGATATTTATGTCGCTTTCTCTTGAAAGAAAATTTGGTTGTAAATATTGCAAGAAAGGTCGAAAGTGTAGGAGATGTACCGATATGTGATGTTATTATTTCCTCGTTCCTCAATATTGGTTGCGAGGCTCTAATAGAAAGACGAGGCAGATTGGTAGGATGGCAGAAATGGCAGACCAAAGGACCAAAGGCACGGACATGAGACAAATTAAGCGCAGAACAGAACGATACCATACAAAAGTAGACTTCAGCCATGATGCGCTAATCTAAAATAGGTAACTGTGGCTAATGCTTGCTTGATCATGTGAGACGATTTGATTAGTCATTCATAAAAATAATTTCTGACCTTGATATGGACTTAGCTATCATAATTGTCTATCACTTCACTTATGAAGCAACAATTCTTGCCATCTTCTCGTTCTTGCAAGGGTTATTTACTTCTACTTCGTTCAAACTATTTCTGCGCATTGGCTCCCTGTTTCCTTGAAGGAGATACATTCTCTATACAATACAATATCTGATATCCTAACCCCATCATTTACCTTGAAATACAGTAATGCAAGTTAGATTTGCATTTTGATACTGTCTAGACAGAGATCTTGTACAGTACAACATGAACGGATGCAATCGTGCCTCCATTCTTCGAAATCTGGCAATGCCTCCTCATGGCGTCATGCCAGGATCCTGTCCATTGTGCCATTCTTTCGAGTAAGCATAAGAACATTTCTACACGACTACACAGCAATTCAATAAATTCTAATGTATCTTCCGTACAGCTCCCCACAGAAATAAGATGTACTCATAGAAGCCAAACACACTTGCTCCGGCCACTATCAACTAGACAGAACTCGACCACTTCGAATTTGGATGAGTTCAGTGAGGACAACCCTTCGCAGGATTTTTGGGATCATGTCAGAAATCGGAAGAGTCCGCAAACGAGATATCTGGATATTAAACGCTCCATTGAACGAAGTCCCACAGAGCTTCTCAGATCCAAAAACGATGACACGTCTAATCTGGAGGGATTTGATGAAGATAGGAGCCGCTCCAACGGACTCGCTTCTGGCGTGATCAACCATTCGCCAGTCCCTCTACGGTCCACGGAAATTAGACCGCCAAGGCTGAGCAACAGGCTCAAAAAAGCACGACGACTTTCGAGTCTTAATTTTCTTGGGAAGTGGCTAGATTTGCCAGATGACGATGCTCGGGAAGCACTTTGGCAACACTTTAGATCAGAGAAATCTAAATCTAAAATCTCGGAATCAGCTTTACCAACGATCCTATTGCAGCATATCAGGGTATTTCTATCAAATCCTCTAGCTTGACATTGCTAATTTTGAGGTAACGTAGGGCTATCCCTTGACCACAGACATGAGCCTTGCCTTGCGTAAGCGAGGCTTCAGTATCGATGATCTAGTCGTATGGACCTACATCATTCAAGGAAAAGATACAGATGAAAAGGCACAACGATTCCTTTCTTCACCGTCAAAAAAGCCAACGTTTTTATTATTGGAAATTCTCCGTAAAGAAATTTTGCACGTGGAAACTTTCAGATCTCTTCTAAATTATACTTGGACTCGAGTTTTCTCACCAAATCCCCAACAACGCACAGGAGACTCTTGGTCTGCACTTTCCGAGTCTACCATTGAAGAAGAGACGGATGAATCAATGTTATTCTCTTCGCCTGACATGGAATTAACCACTTTCACACTTCTTATCTCCCGCCTCCTCCATCATGCACGGCATTTACTACCCTCTGCTGTCCTCCCCATATCCCATATGGTTCCTCCATATTTGTTCCATAATTTACATGGTGGGTCTACAACGGAGTCGTTAGAGCCACAAGCACATAGCCGATGCTCTCATCTGCTCAATAGACTACTTCACGCCCTTTCTCGACCATCACAATTTGTTCCATTTAAATCCATGATCCATAATTGGCATGCACAAAGAGTCCTATTGCGTTTAGCAAATCAGACTAAACCGCCTTTAATCATTGACAGGGGCGGTTACCATGCTGTACAAGTTGTACTACTTGCATTGCAAAAGACCGATGATGAGTCCAGATTAGCTAAGCTCCAGGCGAGAAGTTGGCCTCCCTGGAGAATTGACCAAGATGGTATGGACGCCCGAAGATCGCCAGATGAGGATCTGAGTAGGGTTGTCTTTGCAATAAGGCAAATGAAGCAAGCCGGGTACAGTTCGAATATTAGCACTCATGCTCATGGTATTCTTGGGGGACAAGAAGATGATGGGACACCAACAATCCATACCAGGTCCTTGTCCAAAGGTCGTATCAGAAAGTTGCGCTCTTTGGTAAGGTCGAGTCCTCTGCACCACCGGGTTTGGAGTTCAAGGATCACAGCGACGCGTGATGTACATGAAGCTTGGAGCGCATTTAAGAGTTTCCAGCGTCTAGGTG
Organism: Botrytis hyacinthi; assembly: GCA_004786245.1. Taxonomy (NCBI): domain Eukaryota; kingdom Fungi; phylum Ascomycota; class Leotiomycetes; order Helotiales; family Sclerotiniaceae; genus Botrytis; species Botrytis hyacinthi. The sequence continues at coordinate 102,241 of PQXK01000086.1, read as the reverse complement.
GCACACCCACCTCTTCCATTTATCATGCTATGATGGAGAAAGTTGAAGCTGAAAACAAGAGGGCTGGTCGTTCTCGAATGATAGATGTTACACCTGGCGAGGGGAAAGAAGTTCTTCCACCGTCCGTCGACAACTTCAGCGATTTCTACAAAGAGGAGCTTCGACCGCCATCATCCATTGATTTCTTGTATGAAACCATGATGTCAACTGGAGTACAGCCACAAAGTGACTGTCTAAATTTCCTCATTAGTCATGCTAGGGGAATACCTGATGGTATAAAGTATCTTCGTGAAAGTAGACAGCGACGTACTTTCTTGAAGTATATCGTTGGCCAAAACGCCAATCCACCAGCAAAAATGACATCTGCGGAACTTCGCATCGTTCATGCATTCGTCACCTTACTTTGCAGGTGTACGGATAAATTTATCCCACAAGCTTCTTCATACTCAGAAATATCAATGTTCAAAGATCTGAAAGGGCTTCATGAAAATTTCCCAGATGTCATCAACGATATCAACGCAAATGAGACAATGCCACGGGCGCTACCTAGATCTAGAAAGTCTGGTATTAATCCGCTGTCTCACGCACTGGAGCTCATACGAACCAGCCAGACAAGATATAAGCCTACATGGTATGCGGTCTTCAATGCACTTGCTAGACCTGGCATTACAATTGACCCTAATATAATCGGTGACCCGCAAGATGATATTAATTCCTGGAGAATCTCTGCTGCTGTACTACAGGACTTTCATGACGCGGGGCTTGAGCTTGAGCCAAACGGCTTTCAGTTCATTTGTCGAGGATTGGAAAAGGCAATGGTTGCATCGTCCCGAATGGACCAAAATTTGCCGTTCGCGGACGATGTTCTACTTGTGAAAGATGAATTTGCAAAGTTATCTTCGACAAGTTTCGATATTAAACTTCCGACCCTTGCTCACGATTTACATAGTAAACTACACGGCGCTGTTTTACATGCCTACGTACGTGTTCTAGGAATAGCAGAGGATTTCGAGGGCATCAAAGGTGTAATAGAGTGGATGGTACTTCATCACGAGCGTTTAATTACTGAGGCTAAGTGGAGCCGCAATGGTCACGAGCTCTTGAAAAGAACTCTAATAGCTGCAAAGGTCTTTTGCAATGGGACATCGTATGAAGAAGAAGCACGCATATTAGTGGAAGGCGCCGAGGGCTGGGCATGGCCAACTGATCAGGATGCTAGGACTTACGTTGAAGGGGGCCCATTGTTAGAATCCGGTGGGAGCTCTTTAGTGAGTGATGGAAATAATGCAAAAGATGAGAAGAGCTTACTTCAGGATTTCTACTAAGATGATCCAATATTTAAATCTAATTGACTGTATATTAGTAAATCCTTGGAATCAAAAGGTTCAGGAATTGGGCTTGTTTGGTGTACGATATAGAAGTAAATAGATTATCAGTAGGTGTATGGACTGACGGGACAGTCCAAAAATCGGCTTGGCAATATCTCTTGAAACATTAGTTCAAATATCTTGAACACTGTTATTATGACTCATTGAAGATAGAATAATGAAATAAATGATTCAGATACTGGATTTGTCACAAATTTTGAACGTTGAGAAGTGTCCCGTCAGTCCATGCACTCACCGAATTTGATAACCTCTTCACAAACTCTTGAGTATAAGATCCTGGTTTCCTCAGTAAGTGTTCTTTTAGTAAGTAGAAAGGCATCGCCGCGCCCGGAGTTCGGCATAGGAAGCGCATTGGGTATTGGGTATTGGGTATAATGAGATGGACACAGGGATGGATCGAGGATAGTTTTGGTATGCTGGGAAGTGGTGTATGGAAAATGAGGTATGCGGGTATGCAGGATAGGATGGTTTATAAACGAACGAGGTTTGATGGCTTGGAAATGGTAAGGGTCGGACGGTTAATATTGATCAGGTGGGGAAGTAAATAGGAAAGTGGAGGAGCTATGAGCTTAGGGTGTTGGTCGATGTTGGATCGGTAGATAAGGGGAGCTTGGAGCTTGGAGCTTGGAGCTTGGGGATTGCTTGGGTGTTCGGTGGATGGGTGAAAGAGATTGAGAGTATTTGGCAGAGGGACAGAGATAGAGCTAAAGAATTCTTTCTCGATGATGCTTACATGCTTTGGAGTTTGAGATTTGAAAAACGTCTCTTCATTTATTGCTCATCCATACTCTTTCTTTTTTGAATGTTTCAAAAACTAATATAACATTTACAACGTACTAAGTATAACATACATAACATACATCAGAATGTAAAATAACCTGCTAAATACATGCCAAATCCGCCGCGGAAGGTCTTAAATGTTCTTCAATCCCATGTACAATTTTTGCTGCATCTGCATCTGCAAATTCTCCTCTTCGTCTTCATCGATCTTCATTTTATCATGAGATATCGTATTTTCACCCCTGATCTCACGAAGTAAACATTCCCAACTGTTTCTGCACATTCATCACCCTCCTCCATCTTTCCATGACCCCCAACACACTCATTACTCCCATCAACTCAAACTCGTCTCCCAGCCCGGCACTCCCACTCTCGAGCTCCAACCACCTCATCATCCCTAACACCTTTCCCCTCTCCTTTCTCGGCCTTCTTTTCCGTTCCTTGTCAGCCCAATCTTCATTCCCAACTCCGATATACACAGCTATCGTCTCGCCAGTAGAACAGCGCATTAACTTCATTTTTACCCCGCCTTTCTTACTAGTCATTTCCTCGGGCACGGAAGCAAGTCCGACATGTGGAGTGGAGGAAGATGAGGAGACTTGGCGCCATTCGAATTTCTCTTTTACGAACGTACGAGGAAGAGTGTGGTAGAAGGCGTAGCGTTCGGCGGTGAAGATCCCGCCGGTAGGAACTAGTTTTTCGGTCTTGTAACCTTGGGATCGGACGCCGAATGTGAGGGAGTCGCTGGGGGAGGTAGGAAGGTTGTAAGTTGTTGGAGGTGGAACGATAGATTTTGAGGGGTGAGAGGAGGATGAGGGGGGTGTGAGGGGAGAGAGCGGGCGCGTGGGTGGTGGGAGGGTGGTTATATCTGTTATGAGGGTGACGGTGTTGAAGCTTGCAAAAGCGAGGAGGGGTGAATTGGGTGAGGCGGTGGAATGGAGCGCTATATCCGGTTTATTGGGATTACTGGGAGGTGGTAGAGCTGGGACACTCTGGGGCGTGGATTGATGAATCGTTATGTAGAAGAGTGGTGGTGGTGAAGAGGCAGGTTTATGGCCATTGCTCACTGGCTGTGCTGACGATGGCGAGAGAAGAATATCGTATATCGAATTTCTCGTAAAAGTTAAATCTCGTGGAAATCTGATTCCGGAACTAGAAGGATTGATAGGGGTATGAGATGCAGTATTGCTCGGTGCATGCGTCGATTGAGTAGTGGTATTAAATCTCGACGTTATCGCTGATATGGGGGTTTGTGAAAAAGTAGATGAAGTGGGGGATCGAATAACTGCTTCCGGAGCATCTGAAGATTTTATAACTGCCTTCAAGGCATCTGAAGGATCTATCACTGCTTCCGGAGCATCTGAATAGGTATAATCGAGAGGAGTTTCTATCACCTCGGGCGCATCGTTGTAACTGTGATCTACGACTTCTGGTGCATCGTGATATTGAAATTTGGGTGTGAGTTCTTCGAGCGTCTCATGATAGTAGGATACAGTAGGACTGATAGACCCTACTGATTCATAGATGGGCTCGGGGGATTCATAGCGATGATATGGAGGAGGAGTTTCGGATGTGGGGTAGAACCCCTCGTCGAAGCCTAGGACTTCTTTCCACTTAGATACCGATCTTGTCCGTCTCACAGACATTATTACATATATGTAGACCGTCTTGATGTTGAATTCTATGGATGGATGGATATTTGCTTGCAGCTCAAATTTTTGATCGAAAACAATTGGATCGGCATGAAGTTGCGAACACGAGAGATGTATGATGTTGTATACGAAACGGTTAAGAGCGATCGATAGATAATATTGCAGTAGATGAATGGCAAGGTAAGTGAGGTAAGGTAAATTGTAATGTCGCACAGAAAAGAACTACGGTTAAATTTCCAAAGTGCATATGTCCACACTGAAACGGCACAGCGTGAGCTTTCATGCTGATCCCCCTATTGGCTATTGGTTATAGTGATATCTGCTCCCTGTAACGTGGAGAGCGAACGAGACCACGCCAACAAAGCCAGCAAATGAACAAAACACGAAAAGGTAAGCACTTTTATTCAGGCATTAAGTGAAGCATGATGAACTCATATCGTAAAATCTCACATACCTAGGTAATAGCTCATACCTATATCTCCACTGTGCAAGATAGATCAACGAGAAATTTTTTTTCAGAGGAATAGAACCTTGGAAAAGTCCTTACGAAAGCGCTTCCAAGATCTGCTTGTTGTCCTGCCTGCTCGCCCATCCACACACTTCTCTTGTTAAACTTCCTGCATAATCTTTTCTATTAGATGTTTCTAGATTGTTTGGGATAACATGAATTTGTGATCGGCATTTTATCCATTATCACAGGCAAATATGCACCACGATGCAGGTAATACCAGAAATCCATGGTGTGTTGTCTTCGTTTCCATTTTCCATTTGTTGGTTTTGTGCACCCTGACATTTTGAGTGCGGACTTCCTTCAGAAATTGGCAAGGTTTGTGTATGTCAATATATGAGATAGGAAATGGTGTGGGAGAGATCGAGAGGTTGAGGTGACACCTCCGCCCTACCCCTGCATCTTCGTACTGGGCTTCCGTACCTGACCTACCATGTCCTACTTTCCGGCAATTTTGCTCGTGGGTGCCATAGAGCTGACAGCCTGTTCTGTGCATAGAAAAGAGCCAGAATGTTTGGCTGGATGTCAGAGTAGGGTAACTACATTATCCCCTGCGTCAAATGACAGCCAGCCGATGCAGAATGATTCCACCAGACCGGATCAGCGAAATAAAAAAACAAAACCCTATTGATTAAGTGGAATCAGTGGAGGTGAGAATGAGAACCCTTCAGATAAAGAGTGGGATAAGTTGAAATTTGATGATAGGTATGAGAATATTATTGAGTTTTGACATCTAAAAGCTCATTAGCTACTGTACGATATTGTGTTTTATCACATTCGCTTCTTCCGAGTGGGTAACCGATAACCGAATTGATTGATTAGACGATGGTTGGTAACTCTGATGTGGATGATCTGGTCTGAATCATCTGATACGTCCTAACACGAACAACACTTGCCTAATAGATATTACATTGCTTTCGTTGAAATTGCCCTCAGGGGGATTGAAATTATTTTGCTGAAAGGGGATTGACGTGCAGTAGATAGCAAGTACCCATTCTTTGGAATGCCAACTCAATATAAAACATATACGGAGTGTGCCTTTCCCTCTTGATGTATTCCTTTGCCTCGGTAGTAACAATTTCCCGAAATTTCATCTGATATACAAGGTACAAAAAGGTACCATCCGTGAAGGGCTTAGAGTAATCAGGGGTAATACGCCATCGGCCCCATTCGGGCGCTTCGAAGTCACTGAGCCTCAAGCCGATCTTTTTCCTCGTCAACCCATAGGATTATACATGTACTTCGTAATCGTTCAACTTTTGTTTTTTGAGTTGCATTTCCTCCCGCGTTCAGATCCTATACGGAAGGCTCGGCAGACATATAATTCTCTCCTATCCCTTAGATTGATAATTTCTTGATGGTTTTCCCAAATTGCACTTTGAACTCAAACTTGTTGTCAACTCTTAAGCTTCCATCCCTGACTTCCGGAGCAACATTGGAGCTCGGGCATCCAAACTATCTAAGGTGTGCAACTACCACGACCCGGTCCAAGTAATTTAATGGCCCTCCAACGCACACCGTTTATCTCGTACAACAACTTCCCCAACATTTCCCCGAGACCATCGATAACACAACAAATCGGTGTTTGTGTCCGGTTTGGCCAATAGAAACCAAAATGTGGGGACGGACAACTACTTCTTCAAATGTTGAAATAATTTCTGATATGTTCATTTTGACATAAAATATACTACTGTACATTCATCCGTCTAGGCATCACAAATTGTGATTTCCAGTATCTCAAAAATTGGACGAAGTGGCTTAAGCGGCAAAAGATCGACCACACATCGAAGATGCATTGATGGCTGGAAAATTTGTGCGTTGTGGATTTTCTTTGCATTAAAACGTGGCCACCATCTGAGGGTGGCTTAATATTTCCCGCCCTTTTGCTTATGCGTATGCATCAGCATCTTGCCAGACGCCTAACAGGAAGTGCGATTTATTGACTTCGCATCTTTCTCTTGTACTTCAAGAATGCCGCTTTGTCAACCGGGCGAATAATCACTGTGGTTTCATATAAGCAGTTATCCAGGCATCGGAAGTCCGGTTGTTCCTGGACATCTCTTGATACAACGGGAAGCAGTGTTTCTTGGAGCTCCTGCGCCATCGGCATATACTCATACTTTGCGACAAGACAAGCTCGCAAACATGCTCAATTAAGGAAACCGACATCATGCTGGATCTTTTGATTCGCCAATGATCGACGAATTTGCATGCACATCAGCCATCTCTCAAATCTTTGGGCTTGGGGGTTTCTCACTCAGAAATCTGATTCGGGATTTTCAAGCCCTTCAGAGCATGCTTGAACATCCACTTTAAGATATCCAGTTGATGTCCTTATGAAGGTAACGCAGAGTTACGTTCTCTGACGTCAGTACTTCTACCTTCCATGAATCAAAAAACGCAATACCGTGTACCTAGGTAGGTAAAGAACGATTGGGTTCCGGCAACACGGTTTTTGAATGCCGCTTATCTGCAGTTTGTCAGGCGCCATTGAATCGTATTGCTTACAACAAAAACTTGACCACATGATGTTGTCGTTCATGTCGCTGCAGAAACACTGGGTTTTGATTAGTGAAGGCTTTCGGAAATAAAGTATTGTTAAACAATACATATCAGGCAGTCTTGATAGTGCTTTTGGCCGACACGATTATTGGAGACGCGAGTGGGATATCCATGTGAGCTATGGCCGGTTGTCTTGTCATCAAAAAGAACGGCGGCCGGCGGTCATTATGGATCACACAGAGTGAAGAGATGTTCCTAAACATGTAGGCAGTCAGACGACGCGGCAATCGGACTTAGCAGATACTTGTCAACAGAAGCAAAAAGTCATGACCCAAGCATGATTATCTGGGCTGAGCTGTCGCATTGATATTATCGATTTTCAGGTAGGAATACTGTTGAATACCACGTCTCGCCGCTTTGCCGACGTGATTTTTACTCAATTCACTGCCGCCTCTCCTCCAAAAACAGAAGTCCTAACGCAACCCACCTACTTCCTTCTTCCATGCGCATTCAAAAAACCCAAAACAAAACAAAAAAAAGACAGCAAAACTTTTCAACTAGCAAAACCTTGCCGTCCCATGAGAGGGACGGGAGGAGAAACCCCACGACAGGATTTTTTTCCGATTCGAACCAGGCGTATGTACCACTCCACCACCAGACCGCATCTGACCTGAACAAACAGGACTGCTTGTCGCCTTTGCGGTCTGGATGAGAGAAGCTGCTTAAGTAGGTTTATATAGTAGAGTTGATGTATGTGTACAGGAGTGATAGATATTTGGTGGTTGACTGATGGACATCTTTCTATACCTCAATCTATCTATCTATCTATGTACGTGTTCCGCGCAGTTGATATGCTAGCAGAAATATGTTAATAGGTACTGGAAATCACTGGCTCTTTGTAATTTCTATATATATTGCACAGTGTCAATGTCTTGTCTATGCTATTGAGACTTTCCTCTCAAACTTATAGGCACGCACCACAAGTCAAGTTTGACACAACAGCGCTATCATTATACTAGAGATACGGTGCCCTCAAAGTGTGATTGTGTTTGGTCTATATAAATACAAAGAAGGTCAAGAAGGTCATATGAAGCATAATAACTTGCGGGTTTCTATCACTCATTAGACTTCAGACTTTGTCCGTACTCGATTCCCAGTTCAGCTATGAATACAATATGCATGTACAGAAACACTGCCCAAAACTTGCCCAAAAGACTACAAGTCATAACATACTGCACTCTCTGCATTCGCTGCTTGTGATTTTGACCCTGCTGGAGCACTCGTGCTGTCTCCAATATTGGTTCTACTATAACTGAGATTTGTGAAGGTGATTCTTGTAGACGCCTGCTGATCAAGAATGAAGTACGGAATCCATTTACCATGATATTCTGGAGGACTTCTATTTCTTTTGAGTGCCTACCTGGTTAAATTAAGGAAATGGCTGAATGATAATCGATGGAGACACATAGCATAAACGCAGCTTTTCCCCAAAGAGACATAGTGATAATCACAGCTTAGATCGCCGAGACGGAGCCGGTGGGAAGATGCTCGAGTATCAAAGAATCTTGGGTCGTATTTGAAGGTTATTACTTCAGCTTCGATGCTTCCGGCTTCCAAATTCCCCTCCTGATGAAGTTTAATATCGTCACAACGTGCTTTATGTGAATGTGGTTGTGATGCGGACGCGAAGCCGATGATTCCCCGGAAGCTCTGACTTGTGATATCGAAATGTCGCACTCAGCCTCAACACTTAACTAAACATAAGCAGGGGCTTGGAGTATCGTCATTCCTGCAAATTAGTCGATTGTACCTCTTTCCCTAATCACTATCATTGGTTGAAATACGCCAGAGAATCAGCTGAATATAAGACAACGAACCCTCGTCGGGTAGCCCTATTCGGTGGGGGAAAACAGACCGCATTTGACCATCTTAACATCATTAACTAAAATACTCTAGAAAATCAATCGCAAATAAAATAACTAACTTTGATAGCATTGAATAAAATACCTACTTATATTTGCCCAGGAACACATTCTAGATATAATTTTATAGATATATGGAAGGGATATTTACATTGTTGACAGGCTTCGCTGATGATCAATTGTCATCTGTCCTCTGGCTAAGCCTCTTCACCGATATCTAGGTATTGATGATGTAGGGCGCCGAGGAGCAAGGCTACAATAACGGTGCCGAGTTCCTCAGCTTCTGGGCCAAGTATACCCACCTTGCCCCAGTTCTACTCAGGGGAAACTCTGTTATGGGTCAAGCCACAGAGTCGACTTGTTTCGCGGTCGGGTGATTCATAATAAGGCTGGCTGTTGAAAAAAGGAATCAAATGTTTGCGTCACATTCCTTCATCAACTGAAACAAAAACAAATGCCTTGATATACCACTTCATGAACTTCTAGCATTATTCGCGCTGCTTTCTTCTGCATGTCGGTCTGCTTCTCCATCTTCGTGTTTATTCTGTCTGTCTTTTCCTAAGCAAATTCATCAATTATGGCCGTCAAATTTTATCCATCGCAAATCGGATCCAATCTCGTTACCCCTTTGTCCTACACTGCATCTCCTGCCAAATTGTTTCTTCAAGATTTATGGGTCGTGTTTGTGAATCTTAGATTTGTTCCTGGTATTTTTCTACCTCTGACTCCCACGCCTTCTGGTGTTCTGGACGAATTATACCCTTCTGCAGGAAACCTATTCGATCTTGCCTTACATGCTGTTCTGTTCTTGTTGCAATTATGTTTTATCCTTTCTATTCCTATCTGGATGATGATGCCCGTGTGGGTAGTAGCCACGGCATTCACTATATTTTGGGTGTTCAATTATTACCTTTGTTTAGTTTTGAATGGGTCAGCATCTGTGACAACGTGTGAATCAGCTCCCGAGTATGCCCAAAGAAAAGAAGAGCATGCTCATGAGCGATGGGTGTACATGAATGGTGTTTGTACTGGGTAACTCTCCCGAGTAAACAATTTGCTGTCGTAGACTAACAGATGAATAGTCACCATTGGCTTAAGGGCTCCGTAGATCGTCTTGCTCTCACATTCGGCCGCCCGGTTCTAGGAATTCACAACAGAACGTAAGTTCCATTTGATTACATTCTCGTTTCTCATTAACAACGTGCAGCAAGGGACTCGTCTTTGACCTCTTCGAATGTCTGATTCAGCGCACTCTCAATTACGCCACTACTGACGTTCGTACTTCCTACCGCATCCTTAAAGGAACATTATATGAACCCGAGGTAACACGAGTAATATTTATTCTACACTCGCAAGGCTCCATTGAGGGCAGCATGATTGTAGACTGGCTCCTTGCCGAGATTCCTCAAGATCTTCTCCAAAAGCTTGAAGTTTACACCTTCGGAAACGCGGCTAACCATTTCAACAACCCGCATCTACAAATCGCATCTCAGAATAACGCCCTGGCCCATCCGTCATTACGGGCAACTTCTCTTACTAGAACGGTGACCACACTTTTCACAAACTCGAATAACCCAGTAGAACTCCCAAGTAGCCGAAATGGAAATGGAAAAGCCATCCCACATATCGAACACTATGCACACACATATGATTTTGTCTCTCGATTCGGAGTTCTTCACTACCACACGAATTATAGTAATGATACATTTGCTCCACGATTTATGGGAAGACTATTTGAAGTAGAAACTGTGAGTATAACTAAAGGGATATTTCGACACATCTACTGATGACCCAATGTTTAGAGCGGCCACATGTTCGTCCAGCACTACCTAGACACCATGTTTCCACTTTCCAAAGCCTCGCGAAGGCTATTGCAAGGCTCCGGAATCAAAGACGACGTGAAGGTTGCAGATGTAAACTGGGATCGAGAGCGTGTAGATGAAGATGACGTATTTATGACAAGCTCGGTCGAAGGCAGAGGTCGCGTGGCGCCGGAAGACAAACTCGGAAGAGAAGATTGGGAGGTTTCCTGTGTGGGAGAATCGAACACCGATGATGGGATTGCGCCACAGGTGAGTGTAAAAAGTGGAAAGACGAATGGGCTAAAGAAGAAGAAGGGGACGAACTTGCCGGGGGAGGGAATGATGGTGACTAATGGTGATTTTGGGGCGAGCGGATATAAGGTCAAGAACTTGAGCAGATTATGGTTGTATCGCGACGGTAGAAGCCCAATGAATTAAGATGGGCTACAGTGGCGATTTGTTTAGTTCATTGAAAGGGCAACTCGGGCAGGGTGTTTGGTGATGTGCACGTGAAAGGCTTTTGGTTCGTCGGGCTTTTGTAAATTTATTCTTAGAGGGGTTATATGCAGTATGATGATGTATTGATATACCAGTGAGTTCGGCGGATTTAGGGCTGGCGCTTTAGGATTTAGAATTAGGTTTGGGTACCAATTTCTTTTACTTTTCATGAATGAGCAGATCAAAACAATCGCCAAAGGTGTAAAGGAGTAGTTATCCCGTAAGTACAGGTTTTATTATATTCTGAATTTCGTAATCCGTTATACCTCGCTCCAAACCATACCTTATAGCTCCATATAATACCGCCTAAGTCCAGGCAAATACGCATTAAGCATAAGCACCATCGCCCTTGTCTTTACATACAGGACAACCGCCTCTAATTCTATCCTTTAACAACCTCGCCCTCGTGACTTTCGTTCCAATACTATGCACACTCGTGTATCTGCGCTCATCCTCCCCATCGTCAAATCCGTCATAAGTAGGATGTCTTTCTGCATCTGCGGATTGGCGAATCTGATCTTCGCTTTTGCCGTAATTCAATAAATGTGACAAGTGCCACACATGACCGCATGCAAAACCGACCAACGTTTCCATCTCGCCTTCATAAAAGGCGCTTTTGCAACTTATGCAATGTGCAGGCTTGTGCTTGTGTAATCGTCTTGTGGGAGGTTGTTGGGTTTCGGCATTCACCTCGAATTCTTGTTCAGCAACATCGAATTTGACACCACGACGTTGACCTGCTCGAAGGGTATTCTGGGCCATTGCAACTTCGCCTCTTAATACTCTTGCTACTCCTTGACTGATACTTTCTTGAATTTCGTATTCCTTGATCATTCTACTAAGACCTTCTCTCAAGCCTTCAATCTCTAGACCTTCAGGAATTTTGCGAACCAATCGGATGGGATCAATCGCCGTCCCAACTTCTTCCAACAATCCGCGAATGAATCTGGGTTTATCCATAGAGTATTCGAGAAGATCATCCCAAAGGTCGGCGTCATTTTGAGATTTTGCAAATGATATTGCCTGTGAGACATCTGCTAGACGATCAATAATGAGATAGAGCGCACGTTTTGTTTGACCGGTCTTAGAGTAGAGATACACGAGCTCTGGGATGTATGAGTGATTTTCGCATTCAAGTGTTGCCTAGTAAATTGTTAGTTTGCATTGAGAACAAATTGAGGTCACACAAACCTTTTCAAAACTGTAGAAGGTGGAAGACTTAAGGAACTCCATAAGTAGATCGCGATCATATGTCGCGAAGAGTTGTAAAGCTAAATCAGCCAGACCATCGACAAGCGATCTACTTTCTGCTAATAATCGATCACGATTCTCGCCCGGAATTTCGTCTATGCCGTCTCCTTTCCAGAGGGAGCTGACGTAGAAGAAGAGGTACAGCGGTATTTCTTCCAACTGATCCACGACAATTTGAGGTCGAACAAGGCCATGATGAGCCTCGTCAACAAGTAATTGAATAGCCTCGGAAGTAGCTTCTTTCAATTCTGGAATAGGAGCATGTCGCTTCTGCTCTTTCGAAACGCGGAGCATGATAAGACTTGGTAGATCATCTGCGACTGCGTCCACCAAATGATATTGTTTAATAAGACCCATTGCGGTGTCTGCATCCTGCAGCTTCATGTAACATTTCAAAGCCTCGCGAGGGCGACCATCAGCCACGTAAAGCTTCCCCAAGCTTTCCATGACAATTCGCCAATCTCTACCGATTTTGCCATCCTCGACGCTGTCTTGGCGGACATCACGATATTTGAGCTGGTTCTCTAAAGCTGTGGCTACAGCTTTGATATCGAACAAGTCGGGAGACCATTGGTCGAGTAGCTCACCAACTCGTGGTAAGTTATGGGTGATATAATGGCCTAGTACGATTTCATAGATTGTCGAAGGCAGAGGTGGCGTGATCTGTGCTGTCGGTATGAAGTTGGTAATCTCATCAAATTTGTCCTTTCCAGCAAATGTCCACACCCAATGTTCCCACCGATCCGATGTACCCAGCACTTTGCCACATATCCTACCTGCCGAGGTCCAGTCATCGTTCTCAATCAATGATTGAATCCAAAGCTCACCAATCCTACGCTTCTCTTTTTCCACAGAGGAGTTAATTAAGCGACTTGCAGATTCGATGGTCGTGCTTTCGTTATCGTAGAAATCGTCACTACTTGAGCGTGTTCGATCCGGAGTTGCTGGCCCAATTTCAGAGAGTTTCTCGGGAGAAGATGAGATCACTTCGGGGTGTTCATCAATCAGTTCCCAGGCCTCTTGGTGCTTTTCGTGCTCTAATAGCCATGCAAGGTGGTCAGATAGATCTCGCTTTGTAGCCAGAATGCAGTCATATGGACTTTGGATGAAGATTTTCATCCCTGGTGTGATGATGTGCGGATGAGCAGCCGTAGCGCGATTATGGTGAGCAACTTTCGATCTAATGGATGTGTGTTTCGAATCACCATCACCTGTACTCCCATTGCTAATAACACTTGCACTGGAACTCAACAGTGCTGTAGCGTTAATTGTAGCATTCCACATACCACTACCCATACCAGTAAGGGCTTCCAGAGTTCCGCGAGATGATTGAACCACTGGTTGATCTCGAGCCGCAGGCAACACACACAAATGATAATCACCAGCTGAGAGCCTTTCATAACGGCTGACCGTCAATCCATCGGTATCAACTTCTTGGGATGTTCCAAGATCAATAAGACGAAGTTCTGGAGATAGTGCGTTTTGTCGACGCCGTATTCCACCGCTGGGCTCGCTACCTGTTGACGGATGCGATTTATGTCCTTTCGGTGTAATAGATTCCTCATCTTCTTCATCAGGCATAACATAAGCAAGTACAACAAGTAAAGTTGGGGTATATAACGATAATCCAGAAATTATGCAATCCATCCGTAACCTAATAATGTTAGAAAGGTGCTGAAAACACTGTGATAATAAGTTCAAATCTTGCAACTCACATTTTGATGATCTCAGCGCTACCAACTGTGCGCTCTCCCACATTCTTTCCAACCCCGGTTCCACCAGGGTGCACATTAATCATCCAGATTGTACCACCCCATCCAACGACCAACTTTTCAATGCGCAATTTGTCTCTCGAGGCTTGCAATCTCAATTTTGCTGTGGCTGGGGAAGCAGATGATGCTTCGCGAGCTTTATCATCTTCATCAGTTTCAAGAGTTTTCTCGTCTATCCATTCGACTCTAGCTTTCCAAACACTAGCCATATCTTCCCATTGCTCTCCATCCGGACGGGGTATGTGCCCAATTCGCTTCCAAGCAGATTCAGTATCCGCACTATCCAGTTGTAGATGAGATCTCATAATCTTGATACCATGCTCATTGCTCCATGCCACATATCTTCCTGATAAGGACCACTTGATGGTATTAATTGTGCCTTCCCCGGAGTGTAACACAGTATCCTTCCCAGCATGAGTTCCTAGACCAATAGTCCCCAACCAGCCACTTGCAGTGGCCGCTGCACTTCCTGTAGTGGTAGAGGTCGAGCTTGTACCTGCTTTGCCGCCGACGGTAAGCACTACATTTCCTGCCAGTCCTCCCGATATATATGAGCGATCGTTTTTGTAATCCGGCGACAAACTAACAGCTTGGACAGGTCTTGCAAAATCCCTCAGTTGTACATCTTTTACATCAACCAAGGATGCTATGCATACCTTGCCATCAACGGAAGATGTGCCAATGTATATTGCGTTCGAAGGAGTTTTGGGGACTACCGGACCTCCAGGAGTCCGAGCTGTGTTCGCGGACGCCTGGGATGCCATTGATGGGGCTCTTTGCGGGGCATTTGGAGCTTCTGGTTGCACGCGCGACGTAAAGCGTTGTACAGCTTCGGGAACTGGTGTGGGTAAAGGAGGAGGGAAAGGGGATATAGATATGCTCGTAATTGAAGCTGAATGGGCATGGTATGTTCGAATAGACTTGAATGAAGGCAACGACAATACATGCTGCATAAACTGTTAGCAGACCATTTGGGGAAAGGGAGGGATCCGTAGCATACAATATTACCATTATGTGTACCAACAAACTAGGAAACAGTTAGCTAGATAAATACAGTCACCTGGCGGTGGAGGTTTACCATTTTGTCGCCAGCAACTAGGAAGGTACTTGTAGCATCTCCATTTCTATAGACTGGTCCAAGATGGCTTGTCATTCGAGCATATTTCAGCTTGGGCTCTTCCTCCTCTTCATCCTCCTCTTCGTCCTCCTCTTCCCCATCCTCCGACTCTGTCTCAACGGTGTCATCATCGTCCCCAGTTTCAGTTCCACCTTGACTGGACTCAACACTATCCAGATTTTTGGTGTCGCTTTGTTCTTCTGACCCTTCAGCCATAACGGCAGACTCTCCCGATCACATTTGCTTTTGTTGTCAAGGATGTGCAGGGGTAGCTACACCGACGACGTCAATACCATTGAGGTTTGGAGCAACCTGAGATAGCCGAGTTCTAGGCTTTCGGCAGTAAATTTAATTTTCTGTGATCCTAAGAATTTGTTTCGAACCCCCGCAAAGATGGCCAATTTTCTATATAATTTATGTTGTATGACTGATAAGGTCTACAGTTATCATGAAGTCTTTTTCTCGTTCATTTTGCTCTGTCGCAGTTAGACGGCCAATTGGTGGAAATAATTTACAACTTCCTTATCAATGCCTCCATGCTTCAGCACCGACACTATACCCTAGAAAACGGAACTTCTTCTCTTCCAATGCTACCCTCCAACAAGATGTCGCATCATCAAGTATTGAATCAGCAGCCGAGCTGAAGCCGGTGCAGAAAAGGAAACCTTTACGGTCGCCCGCTGGGAAGACGAGTTTGAGGAGGGTTGCAGTTGAAGCTCAAAGGTCTAGGCAGAACATAACTCGACCTGAAGTCACCTCTGAAAATGTTGAAGGCACAAATAGAGTTATTGCTATCTCCGTGGCAGATCATTTTGATATGGAAGCTGTAGCTCGAGTTCTACGATCGCATGGTTTCTCAATTGACCCGGATGGAACTGGGTTTGAATCCGATGAGGTTATACATACACGAGGGGTCAACAATGGAGATATATTTGTGTTTCCCTCGGGTTCACTTGTGGCATGGTCTTTGCCCGAAGATGTAGTTACGGATTTGGCAACAAAAACCCTATTACCGGCCGCTATTGATTCACATGTAGGCAATGTTGAGATAGAAGATCTGGAATGTGAGGAAGACCCCAAGCGGGAAAACAGCAGTATCAGAGGAGACACCATTGTGTTAGGAACGAAGGACTCACCAAGCGAGGGACGTATAAGGTATGCTATGATGAGTCGTATTCGCGTCATGAATCGTGTACACTAACTATTCCTGTAGCTCACAAGTCGACAAAACCCTTGCGAAAATCGCCTTTTCTTCTGGCCTTGCTAGATCAACAAAACTTGCGGTCCTCGAGACTATGCTATCCAAGTACTTCGAATCTACTAAATCTATACCTACATTACTTTCACGAGGTTCAAGGCTACCATTTAATCGGCAATTCATGTTACAAAAGACTGGAGAGTTGCTCGATTTACGAGCGCGGTTGAACCACTATTCCGAGCTTACAGATTCACTTCCGGATCTGTTCTGGGATAGTCGGCATGAATTGGGCCTGGAAGGATATTATGATCAGGTTGGGAGGGCTCTTGATGTTGGTGTACGGATCAAGACTCTGAACCAGAAGATGGATTATGCCCAGGAAATCGCAACAATTCTTCGGGAGACGATGAGCGAAAAACACAGTATTCATCTAGAGTGGATTATTATTGTTCTCATTGCTGTGGAAGTAGGGTTTGAGCTTCGAAGATTATGGAAGGAGCGAAGTGAACGATTGGAAAAGGAAATGGGAAAGGAGAATGGGACATGACATTGCTAGACCGTTGACTTATTTCGTTTTTCTCAAGATACCCCACTCCCCATACGATACCAGAAGATTAAGACTTTTCCCCACCGTTTTCAGCTGCCAAATGAAACATTACTATCCTGCGTACTCCAATTGTCCCAGATGCAGACTATCTTTAAGGCAAAACATCAAATGTTTTCTCGGGTCCAGCGTTCATACGAATACAAAAATAACATTTGGAACCAAGGGGTGAGCAGGCTTGGACTATTGCCATAAATTGTGAAGGGTAATTGATTGGCCATCGTCAAATGACACCGCCACCTGCAAGTTTGCACCCAGGCACTGATGAGGCTAGACATTAGAAGTTTCTATGATGCCAAAAAATGCTTATGTGTTCCGTCCTGAGTGTGGAACATATGAGAAAACCGCTCGATCTCCCAAGATACATAATCCCTTATTGCCCATGTTTACATCTGACTGTCAGGGAGACGAACCTGTAGTTATGGAAAGTGGGGGCAAAGAAAGAGTCCCCGTCAACAACGAGCCAGGTACTGTGGATGAACCATAACCCAATGATTTTGATGCAGACCGCGAAAATTCTTTGGCAAGAAGATGGCCACCCGAGAGGGGATACGTAAACGATATTGTATTGGAAAGGCACGAGAGACGAAGACACAATCAGAAACGGCGGAGGGTGGTGATTTGGACAGTCGACGCTCCAATTATATGACAAATCTTCAAATCTCAGTAAATTGCATAGGCGGTTACTCCCAGCATTGTCAACAAATGAATAGTCGTACAAGGCCGACGGTGGTAGTGTCCGAGCATGTGGGAAAACCAATTGTATACACAAGTAGGACATCAAATCGATCAAGTGCCAATTTGAGAAACATCTTAACTACTTGTTTGGACCCACACTCTGCAGCGTTTCTCGTACAGCCTATTACCGTATTCTATCAACATTTGGGCTGATCCACCGACCAGATTAGACCTCTAGAACGAGTGGTTGTCTACCCCGAATCAATACGTTTTCGCAACCTACCGGCCTTCAAGCTCGTCGTGAAATTGCTCAGCGATCATATAGAATATTCTGCGTTACCCTTCGCGTGGGGAGAGAATTTGTCTCTAAAGTTTATAGTTATCAACAATACCCGGGTGAAAGTGCGAGCTAATCTAGGAAATGTCTCGTTACATATCTGTCCAACCACTCCCTTCCTGTGGATTGACGCTTTATGCAACAATCAAGATGATGTAGTTGAGCGAAACCACCAGGTCATGCGAATGGACAATTTCTATAAGCAGGCAAGAGAAGTCATAGTATGGCTACCTAGGTGATAAGATTGGCCAAGGGCATGGAAATAACACGGAGACTTTGATACCTGTCATTGGAATTGGTTTCATCAAAAGATTGGCTAGATTGCAAAAAGGTCTAGGGCAGTTGTTGCAGATAAAGCTGATGAGCTTCTTCTAGGCGCAGAATTTGTGTCTCTTGGTGAATTGTGTAGCAGACCATATTGGAATCACTCATTGATTGTGCAGGAAGTTCTTCTAGCTAAAGACCTAGTTATTTGCTGGAGCAATAAACATAGTCCAGGACTGAGAACTGCGATCTGGACAGAATGGAGACGAGCTAGACACACTTTGGAGAACCTTGAGTCTTCACTTGCCTTGAGTTGGGATAGAAAGCTTGAGATGAAAGTTATTGAAGCTATCCTAGAGAGTGCACCCGCAACTTTTGACAAACTTCGAGAGACTAGCGATCAGGGATGGCCAGTCAATTCATTGCTGGAGATGTTTTCGAGTTTCGAATGACAAGTCCAAACCGTTAAGATACATGGTCTTCTAGGAATAGTCAGTGACACGGAACTCTGCAATTTCCCTGTAGATTATGCTCGACCTTTGTTTGATACATATGTTGAAATCCTCAACTGCTATACTCAAACACGGCCAACAGAGTCACCAGCACTCGACATCATAAGACTGAGCCAGAGTTTACAGCTTGCATTAAATGGTCCTATCCCAGCCCCTGGAATGGCCTTGAAGTGGTATGAAATAGAACAAGTAAGCCAGGCAGAATTGTTCAAGTGCCGTGGTTATGTGGAAAGCCTCGTTGTCGCGTATAGTATTGTGAGGCATGATCTCCCCCAAAGATTGGAAGTGGAATTGCCAGAGATTAAAAGCACATGGAAGATTCTTTCAAGCAAAATTAGAGACTTGGATTCCTGTAACAAGAGGACCTCAAAGGGTTTCGACAGTGTATTTGGTTACGCCACGAAACAAAATCTA
The DNA here is from genome assembly GCA_004786245.1 of Botrytis hyacinthi. Lineage (NCBI taxonomy): Eukaryota > Fungi > Ascomycota > Leotiomycetes > Helotiales > Sclerotiniaceae > Botrytis > Botrytis hyacinthi. Next base: position 83,042 of record PQXK01000086.1, on the reverse strand, counting down.
CCGCTGTGTGATGTCGGAAAGTCTGTGGCCAAAGAAATGTCGATTAGATTTGACATGGTTCACGAAACAGGATTTTTTATATCAAGCACAGGAGAGATTGGCATTGCTTCAGCTGAAGTCCGGGAAAACGATTTCATCTGTCCTTTGAAAGACACTGATATCACACTTATCATTCGTCAAAGGCGCGGCCATTACTCACTCATTAGTAAAGCTGTGTTGACATTCTATGAGGACACCATTCCAAGATTTGGAGGACACGCAGAGAATGCCAAAGGCGACGCCCTCGGTTTCTAGCTTGATCCATTGACACTTCAGGCACTGACGTGTCCAATTAAGTCTAAGAGAGAAATTCCATACTGGGAATGCCTTACCATGGAAGATGCATTCTCCAAATTTGTTGGAATATGATGCGACGAAGACGGATGATGTCCAGAGTTCTAAAGTTAAATCCGTTGTTACCCCGAAAGACAAATATATAAAAACTCGAAAAGCGGTGATACCCAGTATGAGCAAACTGCTAGACTGTCTCAAATTAGTAGGACACAGGCAAAAGTTGGCGATGGCTATTTGGATAGGTGGCATCTATCGCATTGAGGCGAAGAACTTGCAGCAAATTATTATTCGTTTCACGGGGCCCTTTCTTAACTACTGCATTTCAGTGATCATGAATTATATAGTTTAATGATACTACAGCACGTAGGTATGGTTATTGGGTAGGTTGATATATGCCGGCGAGTCGTTCAGTACTTGACTTCAAAGAGCGTATTACTTTTTCCTGTCATTTTTCCACATGGAAAGCTCGTGAATGCAGAATCTATTGCACTAGAAGCAAAATATCATATGTCAATCAAAATATTATTTTATTTAAGTTTAAATCTAATCTCATAAATAATTACATATAAATCTCCAATCCAATTCAATCTCCTCATCTACCATCCCCTTCTAGTACTCCTCCTCATCTCCTCTATTTTCGAAGATCACGATCTACAATTCGATCACCTCCAATCCGGTCTCGCTCAAAAGTCCGTTGACGCTGGTCAAGATACCACCGACAGCAGTGTTAACCTCTTGAATCACACCAGCATCACCTTGGACAAGGCCAGCAAAGCTGAGAACTGGAGTGAGGACTGGGCTGAGAAGGTTGTAGACTTCATGTACTTCGGCAGTGACGAGTTTAAAGGTTGCTATATAGAGTTAGTTTTTTGCTTCATGAGACGGTTTATGAATGAGAAGGCAGGAAGGGGAGAAGGCTGGAATACATACAGTCCAAAAGACTACCGAGAAGGTCTGAAAGCACTTGAACGATTTGGAAAACAATGGCCTCGACATCAGACAAGATGGCAAGAACATCAGTGGCCTCGGTGACGACAACGTTGAGCAGAGTAGGTAAGGTCTGGGCGAGAACACCATCAACGGCGCCAGTAAGCGCGGCAGCAATATCACGCAAATCCTTGATGATCTCCTCGGCAAGACCTTGTTGGCCGGCTGCAGTGGTACCAACAGAGATGATGAGAGTTTTGATGGAAGAAACATCAGAAAAGACAGTGGTTCTGACTGATTTGATGGAGGTAGCAACGTCGGTGATTTGAATGAGATCGCGCTTGATAGCGACGTCGACAAGGATATCAGCCACTGGCGAAAGGACAGGTGAGGCGATGCTAGTGATACCGGTGAGTCCTCCAACTTGTCTCTTGGCTCCAACCTTTGAGACTACACCTTCGACGGCTGAGAAAGGCGAGGCGAGGTTTTGCGCATCTCTTGGGATTGGGAGAGCGGAGACTGGGATAGAGGGGAGCTCGGAGAGGACGGAGGGAGCGGATGCAAGTCCTGGGATGGAGGCTTGGGGTGCGGCAAAAGAGGTTGCGCCGAGGCCGAGAACGGCAATGAGGCTGGCTTTGTATTGCATTTTGAGGGATTGAGGGATTGAGAATGGAGAATTAGAGAATTATAAAAAAAATTATGGATTTGTTTTGTAAAGAACGTGGGGTTGTTAAGGAAAGTGTAGTAGTTGGATTAATGAGTGATGGTGAGAATGAGATGGGACAGTGAATGATAGGGTATATATACAAGAATCCATACACATACTTCACATCGTCATGAGAATTTGAATGCGGGCGACAATCACATCAATGCTTGAAAGGGGAAGCACACAGGAGCTATTGAACCCCAGGAGATTTTGATGGCTGTGTAGTGGATGTTCAAAGACTAGGCATTTGGGGCATCCTCTCATCTACGAAACAAGATGTCCCACCTTCATGGTCACTGATCGTCCAGACTTTTATTCCCCCGAAAGTACCTGCTCTTCTTTCCAGCATATCTAAACATGGAAACTACCCAAGAAAGACAGCTCCGATGCATATACAGATCCACTCCGTATTTCGATATGCTGGCAGCACGAGTAAAACATTTAGAAAATAATCATACGGCCTCCACAGAAGACACGAAGAACAGCTACCAAAAGAGACGAGAAAGTGGAGATTGTCATGGAGAACGAATCAACCATGCAGAGATTTTCCAATGACGGTGAATATTATTGGGCTAAAAAAAGAAACTTCCTAATTGGGAATTCCAGTGTCTACTTCGTATATCAAAATTTAAGAGCTTAAAATGGGGAGCATTGTGTTAGAAAAACCAAGATATCATACTTTGACTTTCTGATCATTAATCACCGCACATCATATCATCTCAATATCATGAATATGATTCAACAAGATGATAAATTCGTCAAGGTTGAAAAATCCGTATGTATTTTCTAGTGCCGTCAATCTATTAATCAAAATCTGGCGGTATATACATCATTGTCGTGCCCCCGAAACCACTATACAAGCTAGGCACATATGATATGATGATTTTAGCATGCCCGTTATGTTCGTCAACAATGTGGGGATAAGGCTATTTAGGAGGAAACATTATACGAAGTAAAAGCATAATTTCCAACGGCGGGGGCTGCGATGCTCAATATACCGAATGGGCAATGTGTCAGTGCACACGCAGTAGATCATCAACTCTTCTCGTACAGATCGACGCCGTCAGAAATAATCTCATTTTAGACCCTGGACAGCATAGGGGCAGACACTTCAATTGCCGGGACTTCTCGTTATGGTTATCAACTACTCTGTGCATCGGTACAGAGTGGTGAGCGCTTGGTCTTTAGAGACAATTCACTATTAAAATACTCGGACTCCGTATTAGTACCGGTAGTTGCGTGCGGTAATTGGAGATGTCTCCGCGCGGCGATGGAGAGGTGTAGAGTTTGTGGGTGGATGGCCACAACCTATTGTGTCAACAATCATCAATTTGAACAACTTTTGAACCATAAACAACGATGGTAATAGTGGCAGGATTTACCTGCAAAAAGACTGCAATAAAAAATACGCGGAAGGAAGAGACGAGTTGAGAACTATACCCTAGTAAAGATAATCAGGGTACTTGCCGAATCAGACCCTAGCGCCATACTAGTTCGGAGCAAGAACATCCAAATGGGGTCCCTTGGATATCACCCCTGTGGGTAGCGAGTGTCATAATTTTGAGAAGACATTTTGTACAGATGGGTTGGTAAGCAACGAATGAATTCAAATAACTAACTATCTACAGTATCTAACAAACCGCCAATAAAAGTCTAAACACCCCATAGAAGAATAACTATCTACATCTAGTACCCCTTAAATGAAAGCAACTCCAATCCATAAAAAGAATAGCAACAAAATTAACAATCCCAATAGCAAAAAAAGACACCACCTGCACCCGCACCACCACTCTGTAAGTAATTGCAAGAAAGAAGAATGAAAACCCACGACAATACAAAAATCAAACCCCAACCTCCACTCAAGCAACCACTACCTATCTATAACTCGTTCCTGCCGCATCCTGCTCAATGATAACCGCCGCCGCCTTCTCACTAACCATATAAATCGGCACCGCGATATAGAATCCCGGGATCTTGGGGAAAACACTCGCATCAACTACTCTCAAACCACTCGTTCCTCGAACCCTAAAACTGCTATCCAAAACCGCCATCTCATCATCATCAGCACCGATAGGATTCGTACACGAAATATGATGACCCCAAGCTTCATCCTGGATGAATTCCTTGAGTTCCTCTTCCGTAGAAACATCTGCTCCAGGCCATGATTCGTTGAACGACCCGTCGAGGGGAACAACACTGTTCATTATCTGGCGAGAAAGTGACATGCCCTCGTACATTGCCTGGAGATCTTTTTCCCACGCATTATCAGTCGATGTTCCTTCGTCGAAATAGTGCATCTGGATCAATGGAGTATCGAGTGGATCGGCCGATCGAAGGGTGACTGTCCCCGCGGTATTCCTCGCGTGAGCCTTGAGCGTAATCCAACTCCAGTGTAGAGCATCGCCGAGAGCAGGACCGGAATAGCCTGGATAATAGCCGTGGAAATTGGCGGGGGCGCCGGATATCAGGAGATCAGGATCTTGTTCTGCGGTGCTGGATCGCGTAATCATGGCGAGCGGGAGGCCGGGTGTGGCGTAGAGTCCTGCATCTGCAGTGTCGTTTTGCCATTGCGTTAAACAGGGATCGTCGGCAGTGGTGAGGAAGGTACAGCCCTCAGCGATGGAGAATGGAACATCAGATTCAGAGATGAGGGTCGTTTCGTAGCGATCTTGCATGTTGGTACCGACACCGGGAAGATCAACTAGAACTGGGATGTTGAATGATTCGAGTTCAGCTCTGGGTCCAACACCGCTGAGCTTGAGGAGCTGAGGACTGTTGTATGTTCCGCCAGAAATGATAACCTCCTTTCTCGCGTTGACGCTGCCGGAAATACCTTGAGTTCCATTCTTTCCAGCTCTGGGATCAGCTCTGTACAGGCTTTTGCCCTCCAAAAAGTCGACTCCGAGTGCGCGAGGTGTGGTATCGTTGGAGAATCGAATCTTTGTGACGAATGTGTTGAGCTTAAGAGTCAACTTGTACTTCTTGGATCCGTCAGTATTGACTGCATTCACTGTTTCGAGAATAAAATTTCTAGCTCCGTTTCTTGTTCTTCCATCAACAGCGATTGGAATCTGGTACAATCCAGTGTCGTTGTCTCGTGTAGGTAATGGGTTATTAGGATCCAGAGAGACGACCTGGTTGAAGCCCTGAGCAGTCGCAAGAATCGAGTCAGATGCATTTACTGCGAAAGTATCAGCGGCAGAGATAACGATCGAATTAATCTTGTTATCTTGAACAATCATAGTTTGATTGGTGGCACTTGTATGGAGCCATCCGTCAAAGCCATGCCCAGGAGTGTCTTCTGGGAGATAATCGCAATGCTCCATCTTTTCAAAATATGTTCGCATGTTGTCAGGAGCCCAAGAATCGTCACCGGTAATGTCAACAATGTATTGCCAATCGCTCTCGTGTGGGTAGATTGAAATCATAGCGTTATGGTTCGAGCAGCCACCAAGAGTTCCAGCTCGAGGATACCAGACACCAAGTGGTTCTGCGTCCGCTGGGGGATCTAATCCGACGTAGTAGTCTCCATCGGTAGTTTGATAGGTCATTTTCGTATCCTTCTTTTGACGTTCGAGATCAGAGTAATGATGGACGAAGAAATTCCATCGCTGTTCTTCAATCTCAGTCGATGCGAACTGAAAGAGAGGCATTTCAGCGAGGATCTGATCTCCTTGGTCATCTCCAGCATCGATCAATAGCACTTCATATCCGGCAAGAGCAAGACGAGATGCGAGAGGTCCACCACCTGGACCACTGCCAACAACAATGTAGTCAACTTCGCTCGGTGTATCTTGTGTGACTTTAGCCCGAGCGTCATTTCGAGACCAGTATCGTGCCTGTTTGGGATTTCTTGAAGATGTTAGTAAGGGGTTTGCCAATCTGTTGATTTTGAAGCACCTACAATGCCAATACAGATGAAGAACCCAAAGCCAAAAGGCTCAAAGCGCGAATAGAAACCATTATTGAGGTCGATCGATGTCAGAATCTGTTTGGAGCGGATGAAATCTTGTCGAACCAAGTTGTTTTCCAAATGCAAGGTGGACTTTTGCGCAATGAAGTTGCCAAGAGAGCTCTGAATATGATCCGTTGATCTCTTGAGGAAGAGTAGTGAGAAGCTGATGAAGGATACATTCTGAGAACGGGGAACAACCGTGCTATTTATCGTCGTCGTCGACAGTACGAATCTCAACCACTGTCAGGCTGATATTGTTATTTCATCCAATTCAGAAGACTCCTGAACTCCGATTTTCAATCCTCCATTGTCTTCTCAGATGTTCTGTTCACGATCTTCAAGATTCGATGTCAAGATTAAGCTTGAGGGAGCATTGTTTACGGGACCCCGAGTTCGAGTTTGGAAAGTAGTATCGGTCGCAAAATCAACAGACAATAATAAATCCGACAAAAAATCGGCGTTTTTAGTTTGTATCAGATGCCACCATAAAAAGAATTATTGAGTTTCCTAAAAGACTGAAGATATAAACTCCAAAGTGATTCGCTGATGTAATGCTATTGAAATCATCTTACGCCCCACAAGATGATTATGTGGAGGACTAGGTAAAACGCCAGAGCAAGGGGGAGAACCCGGTAGGTATACATGGTCAATCTGCAGCCACTCGTGCCACTGATGCCACTGATGCCTCAAATACCACCATCGCTGTCATATACCCTAGGGCATAGCCTACCTTATGAATTTCATCTATTTACCATAAGCTTAATTTCTTGCTTACATGCCCAGGCGTACTGATCAATATTCAAAGAATGTTTGTGTCGATAACCTTAACCTGAGTTGAAACATGAATCTACGAGAAATAAACGATCGAAATAATCTTAGCCCAAACATCATAAACTCTTTCTGTTCATACGAGAGTATCGTCTAGGCTTGTCAACTATGGGCAGCCTCCCCTGGTAACCAACTTACTAGGGGCGAACGCCTCTCCGCGGTAGGATTTCCAATTCATCCAATAAGATACCGTTTGCTGAATTAGCCACAAGCAGTTCACAGTTGGTTGAAGAATTAGATTAAAAATCGAATTTCCAATCATCATCGCAAATATTCTAAGAGTTGCCATGGATGAAACGCTCATGGGTCCAAGCAATACAACGTTTTTCGAAGTAACCAAAAAATAACTGCCGTGGGCATCTGAGAATTTCAGTTTGTTTTGTCCACAGAAAACTTGAGTATTTGCGCCATCCCGCTGCTAAGATTTTCTTGGCGATCCCCTAATGTAGTAGGTCTCATCTGATAAAGATTTTGAGTGGTGGCCCTCGCTTCATTCCTATTGGCTTATCTACTAAACATCCTTGCTAATTGTTGCCTTCTGCATTCTTGCCCTCGTCAACCCAGATTGGGCGTAGATCCCGAAATTAGCTTTAAAATCACATGTTGTATACTATACAATCTGAAAGGCCGTATGTTTTGAGTACTTATAGCGCAGTAAATCATCTTGCGTCTCCTGCATTAGCCATGGACGGGCTGGTAACACCCGTCTCTATATCTTTGAAGACGGGCAAGAAGGTTTAAAGTCCCAAAAATAGATCATTGCAGCTGCCTAAAAGCCACAAATGACACGCGGGTTTTATGTGGTACGATAACGGTACAGAGTTGCATGAACGACTTTGAGGGAGATTGCTGGTGAAAATTCGTCATCGGTGATAAGTTGAGAAAGACTATCATCATTGATTGCAGATATCAATGTTACCAGATTAATGGCATCACACTATTTGGGGGTAAATCCAAACTTGGGAGTCCGCCCGCGCTGGGTAACATCTTCGTTCACACTTGTTCGAACCCCCCGCCCTATTCTGAAAATATGGCGGTATTTCACGCGCAATTATGCATTCGAGCGGCAAGACTCCCGAGAAGGGAAGTAGATATTCAATGGAGATACGGAGTATGTATATGTCCACGAGGAGTACTTTGAACAAATAGTTTGAGAAAGAGATGTGTTACAAACAATCACATCTCTTTGTAAAACCCGCCCGTGTTTGTGCAAATTGGAATGTATACAAAAGACAATATGAAGTACCTACAATAATCTGGTACTTAGCTTGTGAATACAACCACAGAGACGACATGCCTAGCAATCGCAAGCTGAGAAATATGTTTCGCTTGGCTTATCCTTTTGGAGGCTCTGAAGTCCTTTATTGGTTAGGAATGAGGCTGCCAATATTTGGGCAAGCTGTTTGACTTTATTTCTAGGCCCAAGGAACCCATTTTTTGTGATACATCCTCGACTTTTTCGTTAACTTGTTGGCGTTAGTGTTTTTTTTTTGATATTTCGAATCGTAATGTCTGCCTAATTACTTTCCTACAAACGCCCACTCTCAATCCGTTTCCCCAGCCTCGTCAAACGTACCCTATTGGAGATAGATGCTGCTCGACATTGGAGAAATTGTGGGTATTCTAAACTTGATTTCGCAAGTATGTGCTGGTGCAAATTCATGTCCCTCGCACAATCATACGATGATTATCACGACATTAGAGAAAGAACATCTTGATCGTTGACCCGAGTCTAGCTTTTGATATTGTTGTTGAGATAAGAACTTGCGATCAGATGATTTCGTATATTCAATTCATCAATGTAGTTAGAGGACAGTAAAAGTTCTTGACTCGGGGTTCGTTCATATCGTATATTCCTTTCATTCGGTTTCGGAATCGGAACTACAAGCGGTTTCTAGTTTTGACCAGCGTTAATGTCCCGCCAAGGTATCGTAGCGTGGAAATCGCGTGGCAGATCTCGCGTGGAACACTCAATAATAGATTGTGGACAGATCTCAAAGCCCTCACAATGGACCTGCAGGAAGCGTGGAGAAGGAAGCACGAGCTGTATGCTGACAAGGCTTGGAATGTCACACAGGCTAGTGATGCCGTGTCAACCAGTCTGACGGTGATCAAGTACGGCTTCTGCGATAGAATGATTCGTTCTCACATTCAGCTCGGCTGGAAACCTCGGCCACGAGTGCAGCTGAGGACTTTCGTTCTCCTCCTTTACCGGAATTTTTCAGTGTGGAACCGGTCAGCAGCTCGGAACACACAGCCTGGATTCCACAAGCCAAAGTCATCAATAACAGGAATAGATCTCGTGTAGGTCATTCGTTTGTCGAGTGGATCATGCGGCGTAAAAAACGTTCGGAACATTCGACCCGAATCCTTCCATAGACTTATACTGGCGCCTTATTATCGAATATCGATGGTTGGCAAATGGCCGCCGTTGGTATTTCTAACATGAATTCAGACCATCGATATGGACCCGAGTCGTGAGAGATCCCGCAATGAGAATTTGCGGCGCATTCAGGCTGACGCGAGGTATTTGATGAACCAATTTCTTTCCCAGAATGATTGCGCTCAATCGGTGTTGATTCTGATGCTGATGTGGGGTGTGCTATATTGAGAGCGCACAGCAAAGCCAACCCCTGTAATTTACGACGCCTAGCAAGCACCAACAGATTGTTGAATGCATCAATGAAAAATGCTATATGAAGCACGATGCAGTGACTCTTCTGCTCACCTCCACATACTTTGTCGATGGCCAGAAGCGTCGAAGATCATGTAACCTCATCATCCATGTGCTTCTGTCCAACCTTCTCTTTCTCTGCCAATGCCTAGTTTGAGAAATCAAGTCTCTTCCATTCTCTGAGAAAAGACACGAATATGCAGAAACAACCAATGTTTTGGTGAGTTCTGGGCTTGAAGTTGAATGCTAGGGTGGTAGGATGACCAAGGTTGACAGATCAATCCCGTTAATGGTTGAGTAGATCAACAATAACCGTGTTGCAGTCATTGCCCATACTGTAACTCATACATCACAAACCAGCGATGTGTTCTCCCACCAATTTCTCCATATTTGCAACAAAATGGTAAGATTTCCCGGGTTAACTGTGACATCCAGTGCGCTGTTGAGATATGGTCCACAATCGAGTGGAATACAATTAGCAATATGGCACACGAAAAGATAGCCTCAATTAGCTAGATGGAGCATTCCAGAGCCTCGGGTTTTGAACCAGGATTTGATGCTTTGTGTCATCATCTAATTATGCTTGCCTAGATCAAGCAATTATGTAACCGAATTGGTATTCTGTAGAAATGTGGGAAGGCTCGATGATATATATAAATGGAGCGCGACTCCTGATAATATGGATAATATGGATAATGTAGTAATTGATTGCTCCATTCCCAAGACAGAAGAAAAACATTTTGTTTTGTTGTGTTTTGTTGTTTTGTTCATATGTTGGAGGTGCCATGGAAGATTTGTCAGCACCTTTAGTAAGCCGTCCTCGCTTTCTTTCGTACAGGCGGGTAGGTAGCCTATGGAGTACATAAAATTCATCCGAAAGCCTACTAGGGGTAATGAGCTGACAACTACCGGTACACATAAATTATGCACGCTGTTGACATAGACCATCCTTCTCATGTCATGTCATGATTTCTTCACACTGTTGTCGTCGTGAAAACTCAAACGCTGATATGATAACTATCACTATCAATTTTTTCACTTTCATGATCCACTCCAAGTCGGCTCAATTATCTATCCGATTAAAGTCCGACGAGATGGTGCTTTCAAATCATGTCCCGGTCCTCCTTTCAAGAGACGATGGGTACACCTCGGTGATTGGGACTATATGAAACTTTGAAAATTCTCGAAAAAGTTGAATTCAATCAAGATACCAAATACTACCATCCATTAATCGAAAATCAGAAGAATCCTTTCATCATGTTACTTTCAGAGAAGATCACATTGCCATGTGGGTTGACCCTACCAAATCGTCTTTGCAAGGTATGAAACATCTATCAATTCTGTCAATAGTGTCTCCATAATGCTAATATTATTGCAAAGGGTGCAATGGCTGAAGCCATGTCGACGACTCATGTTCCTGATGAATCATTTTTGAAGGCATATGGCACTTGGGCTGACGGTGGATGGGGAATGGTAATGACAGGTAAGAATCAGGAGTGCATTACGACCACTTTCAAGTCTCCAAACACTAATTCAGACAATAGGAAACATTCAAGTGTCTTCCAAATATCTCGGAGGTCACAACGACGTAGCTAGCACTCCAAAACCCACAGAAGAGACCAAAGCCATGTGGAAATCCTGGGCCGCAACCTCCCAACGCTCTGGAACGCCCACCATAGTCCAAATATGTCATGCCGGTAGACAATCACCCCTTGGGGCTGGTGACCGCGGTCTCTTCTCAAAAACTGTTGCTCCTTCCGCCGTGGCAATAAATTTAGGAAGTAGTTTCATCGAACGGACCGTTGCTGCGTTAATGTTCGGCACACCACGTGAATTGACGATAGATGAAATTTCTGGACCGGGTGGCATTATTGATGAGTTTGTGTTGGCTGCAAAGCAAACATTCGAGGCGGGATTCAAGGGTGTTGAACTCCATGGCGCGTAAGTTGTCCCCTAACTTTTTGTTCTCACTCGGAATTGCTCTTATTGATTCAATTATAGACACGGCTACTTGCTAGCACAATTCCTGTCTCCTAAGTCCAATCTCCGAACCGATGAGTTTGGCGGCACAGCCAGAAAGAGAGCTGAGGTCGTAGTAAGAATCATTAATGAAGTCAGAAAGCAAACGAGTAAGGAGTTTTGCATCGGTATCAAGGTGAACAGTGTGGATGCTGCTTCCAACGAGTCATTGGAAGATAGTATGGAGCAAATCAGGTGTATAGTAGAAGCTGGAATTGATTTCATTGAGGTTTCTGGAGGAAGTTTCGAGAATCCACGTATGATGGGTGAACCCTCTTCAGCCCCTACGACTTCTTCTCGCGAAAGTTTCTTTCTCGAATTCGCCCAAACAGTACGCAAACAATTTCCTTCTGTTCTCTTGATGGTCACCGGAGGTTTCCGCACAAGAGTCGGTATGGAGGAGGCTTTGAAGTCGGGAGGATGTGATCTCATTGGTATTGCCCGGCCCGCTGCCGTTATTCCCAAATTGCCAAACGAGATTATCCTCAATAAAGACATACCTGATGAGGAAGCAAACATCACTCTTAAACCACTCTCCCCACCATTTTTGGTCCGCCACATGCCTGTAAAACAGGTCGGGGCTGGCTACCAGAGCATGTATTATTCGTCACAAATTCAGAGAATGGCGAAGGGCATGACGCCTGTCAACACCAAGGTGTAGATCATTGTTGGATATAGACAGAGTTATAGGCAGATGAGTTTGGGTACAGATATAGATTTGAACATAGAATATGTACATATATACAAAGAATCTTCTCTTTCAGATCCCCCATCACAACCCTTCTTTTTCATATTACCCAAATACTCCTCATTGTCCAGCTTAAACACAGCTTCCCGCAATGCTACTTGTGGTATTCTTGCTATACGCACTCAAAGCACTTCCTCCACACATAAGACCCTTCATGAATGCAGCGGCCACAGTATTTGCGCCTGCAGGACTGGTATGCGTGTGATCGTTTGGATAATACGCATCGACGGTCGTAGCACCAAGCGTCTTGTAAATATTCGCAACATATGTACCGTGGTCAACAAAGGAGGCCAGCGAGCCAAGAGAAGTGACGACGGATTCTCCATATCCGGTGAAGCGGGGGGATGTGTAGGACCAGGTGCCGCTTTCCCATAAGTTGTTGGGAGTGGGCGAGGCGACGATCAAGTGTGCGCCTTTGGCGGTTATGAGACGTCTGGAAGCAGTGTTAGTTGAGTTGGCGGTTTTGATAGGGTAAGGGCTGCGGAAATGGAGAATTGGAAAATGCTGAGGGGAAGAGAAACATACCCTGCTTGTAAGAGGTAGAATACATATGTATACACGGTCTCCCCTGTAACGGGAGAGATACAAGTCTCGGTACCGCCTCCATAGCAATCAGTACGGAGGTTATCAGTTGTGGTCAAAGAGCCTCCATCGTTGTGGCCAAACTCGCTGATAATTAAATTAGCACATGTTCATCAACAAAGAAAGAGGGAATCATTGAGGACATACAAAAGAACATAATCGCCGGCAACAACCAAATCGGCCAATGCAGTAAATTTTCCTTCATTCCAATATGAGCGGGCGGATCGTCCGGCAACGGCTTTGTTCACGACGTTGATACCGGTGAAACTGTATTTAAGGTATTCACCGAATCCTATACACGAGACATGTTAGAAAAATTTCCCACACTCCTATATGACGTCTAGGGTGGAGAACAAAAGCACAAACCTTGAGTACCAGTTCCACCGCCACCAAGCGCCATGGTGGAATCACCAGCCAAATACAATGTTGGCACTGCGCATACCTGAGCCGCGAGCGCGGAAAGCAGGACTTTAACGGAAGCCTTCATGATGAATGATTTGAGATGGTATGAGATCGATGCCAAGTATTGCTGCAAAATTGACAGATGCTGTTCAAGCCAAGCTTTTTGATTTTCGAGCCGATCTTCTTCTCTTTATATAGATTTCCTAACCTTCACCCCATCATGCGGAAACATAATAGTAACGGTCTTCATCTACCTCCATGTCCAATTTCTCCATCTGGCCCCCTCAATACGAGCGAGATTCTCGGCGCCGAGTTCCCCTTCCCCTTCAATCAAATTTACTTTCTGCTAGTCACCAAAATCCGCATACACCTCCACTTACAAATCCGCATATGGACGCCCTCCAATTCCAGGTGCCAAAATAATCCCAAAAATTTCCCATGCTCTTCGTACAATCTCCACCCGAGCAACCCACCCCCCTCAGCAATTATTCATCTAAGCAAAACGCCAAGACGGAAACTTCATCGTGCATGTTAAGCTTATTCTTCGTCCGAAAAATGAAATATAACCACCAGTCGCAAACTTCGCACTCGGTAGATCTTCGCTCACGTTGCAGATTCGGTATACCCCAGATTTTTCGCTCGGGTCCCCTCATTTGACAAGTAACTATCTGTGCCTGAATGTGAAAATGTGTGCAGGAGAATTCGGCAGCAAGTGAGGGATCCACCAATGAGATTCATCCGTTTTGATTAAGTGTCGGCTGAATTGGTCTTGGCAAAGGCTTTATGATCACGAGATAGGGAGATCGTCGGCTTTTATTGTTGCACGCGTTGGATTATGGCGATTTAATAGAGGCGATGTTGTGAGATTATTTGTGCGCTTGCGTGTGGAAACTATGCTTGGCGGAATTTTTGTTGAAAACGAGGGTGTGGATTTGGGATTTGGTTCATAGTTGAGGAATGTTATGATTGAGATGCTTGCGTACCACTTTGGTGCATGTGTGTTGTCTCGTAAAAAAGTTGTTCGCACTGCCGAAAAGTCCGATGAACAAATCGAGTGCGATAGATATTTAATTAGAAGTCAAACTGATTATAGCCTTTGATCTCCTTGCCTGACAACATGCTCAAACCAAAGTTGAAACGACTGTGCAACATTGAGTATTGTAACCTCTGAACCTTTACATCGGCGATTTGGAGCTTCAAAAAATTAATAAAGATTGATTTCTATCGCATCAAGAAACATACACTCAACTGAGTATCGCGCGTTTGATGAAGAAGAACAATTGAGTGCATAATCGCATCAACGAATTTTGTGTATCTTTGTGAAGCCATCCGCATGTTACTTCCACATCGCAAGACCAGGTTTGAAGAGGTTCTGATTCGTTGAAATCAATATTCCAGTCGCTATCGTAAAGGAAAAGCATATTTTGGAGAGATTGGGTTGAGCCCCAGAGTTTTTTGAATTACTGATGAAATGATTGGCAAGGTAGGTTGCTGGTAGACTGGAAATTTTTCGCTGGAAAGCATTCTGAATGAGGTTTCAAGTCACAACAGTCCTTTTCCTGTGGCTGAGATCACGATCCAAGAAATAATCTCCGGCATGGTCTACTAATCAATGTTCTGGTCGCGGCTTTTCGGTACAGGCATCTTCATATATACCTTTTGCAGCAAGCAATCAAAGTGATTTCGAAGACACCACTGTCGGAAGATTTCCCAAACAGAAAGAGTTGTATCACATCGATGTCCACTTCAACGTTGACCATGTTATTGATGTATCCATATGTGTTGAACCGAGTGCGGGCTGTGGCAACAATATCTTTCCTTAGCAAAGCGAATTGACTGCCTTGACCCAAAATTTGGTCTCCGATATTCACTTTTGAACATCAATGCCACTTTCTCGCACCATTTTATTTCAATGCTGATCTCGCCTCATTCTTAAAGATAATCGAAGAGATCGCACATTTTCTCGTCAATTGGTGGTATGACAACACGGCACTCTAGCTTAACGGTTAGATACGACAACTCGAGGTGCGCGCGGTATCTTTGTGGGGAGCATTCGATCCCTTCGGAGTCATTGATACCGCGAAATAGATCAATAAAGATGTAGGGCCTCCATTTGGGGCCTGAACTTTTGCTATTTTGCATCCTTTTATTCTTTCCCACCTTAGGTCTATTGGATCACCTCGTCCTTTGAACTTTTTTTTGGAGAGAGGAATTTGGCGACTGGAGAAAATTGATGTATGAAATTAAAAAGAGATGCGAGGAAGAGAATTGGCATGATCTGCTCAAAGTCTGATGATATTGGATTTGCTCCACTCAAAGCTCGCTGACATTGCTTTTGTATTGTTGAAAAAGTGATTAATAGTCTGCTCTTCAAGCGGGAGACTATTATAGGATGAATATCTGAAGAGACATAAGATGATGAAGCGTGGAAGTCTGAATTGAAACAGGACATTGGAGTTGCTACTGAGCTGTCTCTATCGGATGATTACTCCTGAAATTTCAGAGCCAATTTTGAAAGCATGACGGTAACGGGAAGAGAAAAACGAGAATATCTTTTGTGTATGAGTAAAGCAGTTTGAATAATGTACCAGATATGTCACTGATAATAACAACGTCCACTTGATTGGAAAGGACTCTGTACAAGAACATGCTTAACTGACTCGATTGTATGCTCCAGGATATTCACGACATCTCTTCCGATCCTTCATTGTAGCTATTTCGACTTCCTTGATCAGTCTTAATTCAAACGTCCAGTATTGAAACACGAGAGCGAGTTCCAGAAGCCTTAAGGATCTATAGAGAATATATTTTGGAGTGTATGATTGCTATCAACGTGACAAACGATCTAGAGCAGAACACAAATGATTGATGCTTTAAAGTAATGTTATGTAGGTTTGTGCAGATATAGAAATGAATTTTGCCTGTTAGATCAAATTTGCGTGCAAATTCTTGATCTGAAGGTGTAGTAAGTTAAACAAGATCTACACACTTTGGGTAGCTTAGTCATCATAAATATAAATAACTTTATACTTTATTCCGAGACTTCTGGTTTGTGATGCCCCAACCTCTTGAACATCCGTCTCTTCTAAGTTTTTTTTTCTTCAATTCACAGTATGATATTGAATTGAATCGTATCTTTCAAGATATTTTCAATTAATATTTTAAGACTTTGTGCATTCATGTCCTCGTGTTCGACTGCACTTTCCTCATACGTTTGCAGATAGATATCCGCGAACGAACAGAAATGCCGATGATGAAGAACCTTCAAACTTTGCTCTACCGGTCCCGTAGAGGGATATTGAGGTATCTGAAGTCGGATTAAGCCTCAATGAAGGATGGTGTCGTTACGCGCGCATTTCCAGCTTAAGATGGAAGGCCCACTTGTATGTTGGTTGACCTCAAGCTGTTGCTCCCCTAATGCTACTAGGTTACAACTTCAGGGTTCTTTTCAGAATTCTTGTTTGAAACACAAACCTCCATTTGATAACACTCAATTGTCAAAATCGTTGCATTGCTTGCATATGCGTATGTCCTCCAAGATGAGTATCGATAAACATTCGATAGAAACCTCCGTCGCGGAGCAAATCCCAATCACGCGGAGTATGCGTCGCATCGTTGCATCTAGATACATTCAATCTATCGGTATATGCCCGCACAGCATCTTGGATCGATCATCTTTACCAAAGTTGACGACTTTTTCGCTTTTTCGCAATTTACCACTTGAACTCCGCGCTCAGATCTGGACGCTTGCTTTTCAGGAGCCTCATATAGTAGAGCTCGAACTTTTGACCTCGACGGATACAGCATCCAGTTCGCAGCAGCGATCATCCTCTTGGAGCTTTCGCAACACAACTCCGCACCCTCTTCTTTCAACTTGTATCGAATCCAGGCAAGAGGTTTTAAAGCGGTACCGATTCCCTGAACATTCGAGATACAACCCACTTCCCATCAATTTTGCCATTAATTCATTGTTTCTGAAGAATCTCAACTTTAGTTCTGTCCAAGGCTACTGGCTGCGGAATGTGAATTATGTTAAGAACGGCGATTGTAGAGTGTTTCTACCGAGTATATTTGAGTCTGTAGAAAGTTTAGTGATTTCTCGAACATCCATCTTAAATGCAGAATGCGAGGCAGAAAACATCATTCGTCATTGTTTCCCGAATCTTTGTCTACTCATCGTCACTGTCAATTTTTGTGTCAGGAACGAACTCTCTTCGGACCACACTTCCCAATTTCTTTTACATCCAGAAGACGATCACCATATCTCGTTGTTAAGCTTTGCGCCGACGACTTGTCCTTGGGACGCGATTTATGCATCGAGGATCAAATTAAATATGCAAAGACGATTTGCGAGACAGGAAAGAATACACAGAGATTATGTTGCGCCCGTTATAAAGGTCGTCAGCGCCTTTTAACGCTACGGTGGAACATAAGGGTATTTTATTCGGCTGCTTTCGAAAACGAGAGTAAGATTTTACTGCGTTGCGCGAATAGTTCTCTGGAAATAGCAAGTCAAGTCACGAAAAATCTCTTACGACATAAATTGAATTGATTGGCATAGCAATGATGGTGGACTAGAAGGAATCACTCTCCATATACCCGGCGGCACTGCAGTGAAAATACTCTGGCAATTGTGACGTGACACAAGCCCTGTCACTCTGTTCGGGAGCTATGAACTGGTCATGTCTCGAAAAAAGAGGATTCAACTCACAAGGATTGTGCATTAGCTACCTTATCTGGATCTTATCCATAACATAACCAAACTCCCGGAAAACTCTACGCTTCCTGATAGGAGCATCATGTGCAGAGTAGAAAAAGTGATGGCTTTGCAGCAATACCTTGCTGCAGAATGGGCTCGGGAATACCCTCAACCTAGGCTCGCAAAGGCAGCTGGTTGTAACCTAACTTATCACTGCGCCTTCAAAATTTACATGGGATCGTCCGAGCCAAGTTTGGCCGCCTTCAATCGTTATCACTCCGACCAAAATTCAATAATGCACAAACCACGATAAACCCTTTCAGAGCCCGATGCAATTTCCATTAAATAACCACTATTCAAGTGCTGTGGTTTTGATCTAAGTTTCTAGTCTTTCAATTATTTCTTAATGTTTGGTTAAGAGTCTCGAACTACTAGGCACTCACCCCAAGCGGTTTTGTTGGTACGAGCGTCTGTATTATGATTGGTTGATACCCATTGGATCTTGCCGCCGTGGAAACTACCTTGCAGTTCACAACCCCGCAAAGCCTTTGCACTTGGGCAAGAATACCGGTACTTATTCCCATTCTTTGTACCCGGCATCCTTGATTTGGTTAAATTCAACGTTATCGCAACTGTTGTTACCCGAAATCCCTAGGTAGTTCTCACCATCCACGGAAGCTAAGCCTTACCTCTCTGTCTTCAAAACGCTTCTTCTCGTACAGAAGACAGCCTCAAACACAACATCTTTTGTTCAGTATGGCATCCAGTGAAAGTTATCGTGCTTATCTAGCAACTCAACAACGAGTACCTCTTCTTTCGGGGATCTACAGTCCACCTCCAACTCATGAACACGGGCCTGACACTGCAAAGCGCTACGAAGTTTTAGAGAATGAGACAGAATTTATCATAAGCCAGGCAAAAACACCTCATATCCCTTCAGAATCAGATACTCCACCTCAGCCTCCACATCAACCGCCACGGCATCATCGAGGAAACAGTACAACTCGCCTTGGCATCTTCAATAAAGTTTTCTCTACAAGTCCTCCTGCTTCTCCAAGATTTGAAACTACTTCCATCTTTGTCCTCCTGTTACCTCAAGCCGGTACACGGCCCATCCTTCTCAAACTTCGTACAATAGATATCCGCCTCGAAGGACTCAGAGATAACCATCTCTCTCATATCCCGGATATGCGTTCATTTTGGGGCGATGGTGATGCCTGGCACGCTCGAATACAGAAATATTCTGCCATACATATGATCAATGGTTTAACAGATCATGCTTTGATTGGCACATACATGTTACTATATACACCTGAAGGAAACGGATTACCTTTAAACCAAAGATGGAGCGCAGGCGTTAGTGGAGATGCGTGTATAGCAAAGATGTGTAAGAATATATGGGGGAGAGAAGGAGTGGCTGCGTATGAGGATATTGATAGGGAGTTCCTGGATAGTAGACTGTACAGGAAGATGCTGATGGGATTGTTTGATAGCCCTTTGAAGGACTCGAACGAGGCTGCTACAGGAGAGGATGAGGATATTGTTGACAAGGAGACTTCGTGAGGTGCTGGCGCTTCTAGGTTCTCCTTTGTCGTTTCTATTATGGTTCACTTAATAATTTAAATCGCTGGATATTTGCACAGTACTACTGGGGTAATTTTGGAGTTCACGGAGTTCAATCCATTTGCAGGATATGCTGGCGTTTTTGAGTTTCGATAGTGAAACACGTATAGAAAATCAAGAAATGAGAAAATCATTTTAGATCTGATACAGTGAAGATGCGAATATATGAACATGGTGAAGGCATTTATCTATACGACCAGCTGCAGTACGTACTTCGACTACACAAAAGCTTAGACTTGGCATATCCACACGCTAATCGACCCTGAAAGCTAGCTCGCGGATGAGCTCCCGACATGCCTTTTCTTCACATGCCGGAAGCACAGATAGTAGCACCTGCTGATCATTCAAATGCTTTCCGTTAATATCTATACTAGCTAGCTATGGGCAAATAATGTTTTCTCATTGAACTTTTCAACAGGAAGCAAACATCAATCCCGTTCATTCCATATCATATCACAAGTCAATTATCTGTATTCTTCTTGACCAACTCCACAATCCTATCCGCCAACAATTGGGCATCTCCAGGCCACCTCCCACTAATGTAATTATACTTCTCATCCTCGACCACAAATCTATCATCTCATCAGTCTCTCTCTATCCCATAGCGCAAAAAACAAAAACAAAACAGAATTCATAAAAACTAAACTCACGGCTGCAACCCAACATAATGTTTCCACTGCTTTTCCGGATCATCCAATCTCTTCCTAACACTCGTCTCGACATTCTCACTCCCCGCTCCGTAAGTTTTATATAATAATCTCCCAACGCCCATCTCGTACTCCAATAAGCCGCTCCCTCAAACACGCCCAGCAGAGCCATCGTATCACAGTCATGAATGATAGATTTATTTCCCGCCGTCAAAGTTTCACTCAAAACCATAACACCGTGACAAGCCGCTCCGACATGTTTCTTTCCGGGCTTCTCAACACCTTTCCAGTAAGAAACCAGATGCTGATGCATAATATTCGAATCAATCAATTGACGCACGCCTTTCTCGTGGCCGCCGGGCAGAAACACGACATCATAGGAGTCGAGAGAAAAGGAATCAGAAGACCAGGATAAAGGGCTTGTGAATTCCTTCGTCTGGGCCATGTGCTTGTAGGCGTTAATGGCTTCTTGGGTGGCGCCGAGAAGCTTCTGGGTGATTCCCTCGAGCATTTTACGATCGCATGCTGGGATGGTACCGTTTTCGGTGGCGAAGTGCACGGTAAATCCGGCGTCAGTGAAGGTGGTGTATGGAATTGCGGTTTCTGGGAAGGGGATATAGTATGTATGCTATCAATAGTGTAGTTTGGGAAAGATATTGAAGTGATTGCTTATAATGTTTGGAGTCTATAGAAGAGGGGTATATTACCCGTTGGATCATGGCCGTAATCTGACATGGGAATCAACACTTCTATACCAGACATCTTTGCTGAATGCTACTTCGTGAAATTTATTTATGGAGATAAATGTAATGCTATAATGATAAAGTTTCTTCGTGATCGAAAGGACTTTCTTGTGTATAAATGTTGTCAAGACCCTACTTTCAAGACCTGAACACAGTAAGCCAACAAGTTGGAGTTAGCTCTTGTTCTAGCTTAATTTGAAGTTGAGACTTTTTGCTCAGAGATCCAAATTCGTTACCAAAGTTTAATTAGAATTTAGTGGTTATAATAATCCCTTATCAATAAGTGAAATATCAGAGATGATGAGTAGCTTACCTATACACACATCAAGATATCCATCGCTGCTACGACGTGAGGGCTTTTGGTGAATGAAGGGGTCGATGACGAATAAACCGAGGGGTTGCAGGGTTGGTTGAATGAATGGGTATCCGTAGATCAAATGCTTACTCCAACTGTTGCCCCAAGTCGAGGCCCAGCATTACTCCCTTAATCGATAATTCACTTCTGAGTCTTTGATTCTGACGCTCTGATTTACTTTCAAGAGAGTTTCCAAGTCTAGTCTTTATTTCGAGAATGTGGATGTGGGTTTTGTGGCTTATTAAGCCTCATCTGGCTCTTCCTCACATCCTGCTCAGAAGAATACTTGTGTCGAGAGTGAAGAGGAAAAGAAGCTTGATTCAATCAAAACCAGGCTCTGCAGAGATTGAAAGTAAAGAGTCCATTGGAAATTTGTAAGAACAAGGATGGCTTCAATGATACAAATCATCATATTCAAAATATACAGTCTTAATGAACTTCCAGAGCTCTTGTGACTACAAGTACACCCCATCACCATGCAATCCATTCCTCCTGAAGTTCTTCATCTCCATCTTCCCGACGAGGACCTTGTCTAAATTTGATCAATGCCTTTCGTCGTCCAAGGGACTTTATTTCCGTTACTACGATCCGAGATGACTCCACCACTTCCTCGGCATTCGAGATATTCTCTAAATCCTTCTCTTCCTTATCTATAGTCCACCTACCAATACTACTCGCCAAGTCACTATCCCAACCACCTTCTCGTTTGAAAGAGCTGACCAGAAGAGCGTGTGCTCTCCTGCGCAATGAAGGATCACGACATTTGCATGCCACACATAGCAGCGGTGGTATTATTGCAGTATCGAAAGAAAACACCCGTCCGTTGTCTAGCCTTGAATTGCCGTACGATTTGAGAAGAGATTCGGCTAGTGAAGTCATTAGTTCAAACTGATCCATGTAACAATCGTAGTTCAATTCAGTCTCGAACTGTGCTGTTTCTAGAATTAGCTTGTTGGCGACATAATGAATTTTGAGCGATATTGATGCTCGTAGATCACTCGTATTCATTGTTTGACCTGCTGCTTGTGCGAAGTTGTTGAAGACTCTGGACCACTGCTCAAGCTGCAGAATTCGATCTCTCCTTTCTTCGACCATAGCATTCATGCCACTTGAGCGTAGAGTTTTGTCATTATTTGAAATTTCTGGGCTATAATGCTGTGCTGCATTCTGATGGTATACCAAAATTGCATGGGTCTGGTTTTGGAGATGATGTTTTGCTTCATTCAGCGATGAAATGGGATCTGGTATGCCGGTCTGAGCTGTAAAATCAAATCTCGTGGACCCACTCGTCATTTCCCATTGAAAAAAGCTAGCTGGTAGTATTCTGACCGCCTGGGTATTTAAAGCTCCGAATAAAGGTACTATTTCTGAGCGGATGAACTCTCGATTCACGCTTGACTCCGAGTTTGCGAGGGAATTTTGTCCATTTATCTCCATGCAATCGTCTAGAATCTTTAAGCCACTGTTTAGATGAGCAAACGCAGCTTGGTAATTTCCTTGCATTGCTTCGAAGCAAATGAATAAAAGACAAGATATTAGCACTACTTCTGAAGATTGTCGACGACTTCCAGACGAGGGATGGCCCGTCAAGTAACGTATAGCTTTAATATTTTGTAGCAGAGCAAATCGTTGCTTCGGATCAGCAATCGTTCCAGTTTCCAGTAATTTTATATCGCCAAACTTGAAGGATTCATTGAGGGATCCCAAAGCAATAACTGCATGGCGAATGGGCGGATCCGAGTGACACCTCTGCAAAATGAGACTGGTCCAGAATTTAGATTCAAAACCACCCGCCAATTCTGGCGCTGTCTTGGCGATGAAAAAAGAGAAGCTTCTTCGCTCTTCTTCATCCCATTCGATGACCGGAGAAGCCATTTCGACCATGCCTGGGTTAAAACTCATGATGTGGCTATCGGTTGGGCTTGTGTTTGACGAAGAAACCTCACTGTCCGTTCGTGACGGTGGGGCATATGACGTCTCTGGATAATCAGAATCATAGCCATCGCATTTACGTCCAGTCTTCGTGCATCGAAAGCACCCCGGTTTCTCTTCCCCACATTTGACACGGCGAATTCTAAATCTCCATTAGCGACCCAACTTTGAATCTTCTCTTGTGTACTGATCACACAGAAAAGATGACTTGAAGTAGAATAACCAACCGACAAGTAAGACAGCCAGTTTTGGATTTTGGTCTCCAAGCTTTCTTTCTCGCAATTGTAGCCATTGTCTATACAATTTATTTCTTTTCGGTATATGAATTGCACGCTTCGCACTGATTGTGGATCTGCTGCTCGTTCCATCCAAGACATCATGCCGGGTACCCATAGCGTTTCTTATATCTCGGGGGACCCGTTGACCATTGAGTCAACTCCCAAATTCAGCAACTGTGCCGTAACAACGTGACTCTGACGAGGGATTCGTATGTAGCGACAGATGGCCACTTCCCTCGATTAAGAAAATCGCAATTATAGAATTCAGCCTCGCTCCTTGAATGTAGAATGTGCTTATATTAGTGACTAACGCAAAAGCCGAATTGCGGTGTCTTCATTGGCCTCTACACGATGTGTGACCACCTTTTAACTCAGCCTTGCGATACTGCACGACGAAAATAAGGCTGCTTTGGTCGCGCGTCCCTGCAGCGGCTGCAACCCTACCGCTACATCGCGATTCTGAGCATCATTTGCATCCACATGAGCGCAGAAACTATCCTTACGTACGTAAATGTTTGGTCTGGATTGCAGTATTCTTTACGTCCGTAAAATAGAAACTCCATATGTAACTCTTCCAGATTGTTAATCGACGAATGGAAACGAATAAAAAGAAATTCCTGAATAGGCTAGCGGTGTAGGAGCTTTGGATTGAACCCTTGACATGACATTGCAAGGGCTATGCCGTGTTATATTGACAGCCAGAAGACAGCATCTAGATTTCGCATCTGTCAAACATCTGCCGGTTGTAAAGTGGATAAGGACGTAAATTATTCCGTGGTCCAAATCCGATGTTTCAGCTCGAGAACGGTGTTGTCAGCAGTGACGAATTATTAATTGCGAAGTCATCACAATTGCCAATTGAGGTCTTCAAAACTTCGACGCGCATAGGAGCGCCGTATAGGTACTTCTTCAAGCTTCGCTGACTCTTCAGCCTTGGAATACCGATTAATGATTCGACGGTTCGGCCATCTCTCAAATTGTGAATGAGGCATCTACCAGTAGCTTTTGGTAAGCCGCGCTTGAAGAAGATGACCGAATGAACGTAAAGAATTAAAGGTTTGTCATATAGAGTTGCATTCGCTTTTCGGGGTCTATAGAATGATAAGTGGAAGGTGCAGAAGGAGGATTGCGATACCCCGCGACAAACCAATCCAGGGGATAGGAGTGGTTTGCCATATATTATTTTAGGGCGTTGAACAGAGGATGATGGAAAAGGCTGAGGAGCTTATTTGGGTGACATAGTAGGTCCAAATATGGCCTAAAACGCTCTTGCACCGCGAGAGACTGATTAGACGGCACGTCGATTATAATTGGCTAGGCTTACGGTGCAGTAGGATGAAGGATGAGGAAGGCTGGTGTGGCAGTGGCGGTGGCGACTTATGTAAATTATGAATATGATGAAGACATTCACACTATCTTTTTACAAGATGGGATGAATCCGTTACAAGTAATGAGGGTATGATGGTTTGCAATATACATAACAGCCAAAATCATTCTGACTTAATCAGGCATACATCCAATTCACAAGGATCACCAGTTGTAGAGGCAATATTTAGGAAGGAATCAAGGGAAACAATGTGGCGCTGATAATGTGATATGTTGTGTAAGATTGGAATGTACGCCAGATGCGATTCTCAAACTAAGCTCGCTGCTGGGAACTGTTCCCCGGTGAGCCCTTGGTAAAATAAAATCAACCAAGTATTCACAAGGCAACTAGCTCACCAGTAGACATTGATCTAGTGGGGGTGGCTGGAATGCCAGTAGTAGGTACAACTTAGTGTGGCAGAACTTATCTCACGTGTAACTGATTACGGTCATCGACAAATGACATGATAGCAAAATCGCGACGTGAAAAAAGTTGAACTACAATTAATCAGGTAGCGGCAGCAAAGCTTTGAGAGTTCTCTTCATACCCTAGCAACGCTCTCTTACATACCCAGCATTGCGACTATTCGGTGATTCAGGCGTCTTCTTAATTTGTACCATAAACAGAGTCTCTTGCAAAAATGTCGTTCGGTGGCCAGACTCCAACCATTATTGTGCTGAAAGAGGGTCAGTAACCCAGATATTGGTTTGACCACATAGTATACTGACAGAAGTGTATAATATAGGCACAGATTCTTCTCAGGGAAAAGGACAAATCATTAGCAACATTAATGCTTGTTTAGCTGTTCAAAACACAATAAGAAGTACTTTGGGACCATATGGTGGGGATTTATTACTTGTGGATGAGAATGGACGACAAACTATCACTAACGATGGTGCTACTGTTATGAAGGTAAGCTTCTCGGCAGAAAAACCTGCGAGTTTGGTATAGCTGGAGCTCATTAACTGACTTCTGGGCGCAGTTACTTGACGTTGTTCACCCCGCAGCACGAATTCTTACCGATATTTCTCGATCACAAGATGCCGAAGTAGGAGATGGAACAACATCCGTCGTTGTTTTGGCAGGTGAAATTTTGAAGGAAATAAAAGACCATGTCGAACAAGGAGTCAGCTCGCAGACAATTATTAAGGGTTTACGAAGAGCCTCTACGATGGCCGTCAATAAAATAAAGGAGATCGCTGTTAATACAAGTGAGGGTAACCAGAGGGAAACTCTCATTAAATTGGCCGGTACTGCTATGAGCAGTAAGCTGATTAAGAGAAATACCGGATTCTTCACAAAGAGTATGGCTCCAAGGCTTTTAGTAAGACATAGCTAACAACGTATAGTGGTCGTTGATGCGGTTATGACATTAGATCAGGACGATTTGAACGAGAAACTCATTGGAATGAAGAAGATTCCGGGTGGATCCCTTACAGACTCACTGTTCGTCAACGGTGTTGCATTCAAAAAGACCTTTTCATACGCCGGATTCGAACAACAACCAAAATCTTTCAAAAACCCCAAGATTGTGTGCTTGAACGTTGAACTTGAGCTCAAGTCTGAGAAAGACAACGCGGAAGTTCGTGTCGAGCAAGTTTCGGAGTACCAGGCTATTGTCGACGCTGAATGGCAAATTATTTACAACAAGATGGAAGCTTTATACAAGACTGGCGCAAAGATTGTCCTTTCCAAGCTACCAATCGGTGATCTTGCTACTCAATATTTCGCGGATAGAGATATTTTCTGTGCCGGTCGTGTAGGATCTGATGATCTTGAACGCATTATTCAAGCTACAGGAGGATCCATTCAATCTACTTGTTCCGATATTCAGCCAGAGCACCTTGGAACCTGCGGTTCGTTCGAAGAGCGACAAATTGGTGGAGAACGTTTCAACTTCTTCGAAGATTGCCCAGCTGCCAAAACCTGCACACTAGTTCTCCGTGGAGGTGCTGAGCAATTCATTGCCGAAGTCGAGCGTTCCCTCCACGATGCTATCATGATCGTCAAGCGCGCCATCAAGAACACCACAATTGTTGCTGGAGGTGGAGCTTGTGAAATGGAAGTATCAGCCTACCTCCATCACTACGCCGATAACAATATCCGCAACAAGCAACAGGCAATCATCAAATCCTTTGCTAAAGCCCTCGAGGTCATTCCTCGTCAACTTTGCGACAACGCCGGTTTCGATGCTACAGATATTCTTAACAAGCTCCGTGTGGAACACAGAAAAGGAAACGTATGGGCTGGTGTTGATTTCATTGGTGAAGGTATTAGAGACAATATGGAGGCTTTCGTCTGGGAACCAGCGTTGGTCAAGGTTAATGCCATTCAAGCAGCAACTGAAGCTAGTTGTTTGATTTTGAGCGTGGACGAGACCATTAAGAATGAAGAGAGTCAACAACCACAAGCTCCACAAAGAGGCCTACCTCCGGGAGCAGCCCAGAGAGCATTGAGAGGTAGAGGAAGAGGCATGCCAAGAAGATAAACGATAAATGGTAGAGAGGGATCATGATTCATGAACGATGCAGGGGAAATTAAGGACAAGCAGAATTTTGATGTATAGATGACTATTCTATGATATGACATAAAAGTGCTAGATGTATGACAAGTACATACTTGCACTCTAGAATTCAAAAGTTCATCCCCTCGCTTATGTCTGAATTTATTAATTTAGTGATGAAACTTGCTTCAGCATTTCTGTGATTGATCAGTGGTATACAATTGTTCTGTGATTTATGATATCATCGTAACTACTATAATTTAAGTCTACTGGAGTATGTATCTCTTGCGTGAACACATTCTACGCTGCATGTTAGGAATAGATGCACATGATGTTTTCCTGCAAAGTATGTTGTAGATTATCGATGATGTACCCCCGACCCAACAATTGAACAGTTTAACTGGAGGCCGCTAGTACTAATCATGGTCCTTGGCATACACCGCTCTCTGCATTTGTCGCCAGCCAGTGACAGGCCGTATGTATCTCGAAACCCGGCTTCGGCTCCATCTATGTAATGACTAGCCATCATTCTCGTATTAAATACTATATCCAAACTCGTCGATGACCCTCTTATCTGACGCCCTCACCCCCCATTTCCATCCATTACCCCTCTGGAAATCATTTCCTGTGCTAATCTCGCCGTAGCCATAACATCATCATGAGATTTATGTCTTTCATTTCCCATGGAATCATTCATCGACTCGTCGGTATTTATATCATCTCCGGTATTATTGTCCACTGTTCCTATATCTCCGATGTGTTCTACTTCTACTTCATCCTGATCCACAAGCATGTCGTCAATATCTCCATCCACGCCTGTGCCCCCATCCCCAACACCCCCATCTACATCTACGTCTCTGTTTTCCAACATCGCCTGAAAAGAATCTGTATCATGTTCATGATGCGCGTCAAAATGCGGATGCGGAGAATGAGATGTGTGTGTGTAATCCATGATTTGAGGATCTATTTGTAGGTAATCTGTTGCAGAATGTCTATGCGATGGGGCATGAGATTGGGAATGAGCTTGAGCTTGAGCTCGAGCCTGAGATTGTGTACGAGTTTCTGCGTGATGAAGTTGCATTTGGGAAATAGGTGGTTGATGTTGTTTGAGGTGAATAATGGGATTACTGTGAGGATGGGGAGAGTGGGGTGGTAGTCTGCGGTTAAGGACTTGTGGTGATACGGATGTACTGGTGTGGTCATGGTGGTGTTGCATTTGCTGGAAATCATGCTGCAAAAGGGAAGGTTGTGGTTGTTGATCATGATGCTGTTGGTGATGATGAAGATCTCGATGGTGGTTGAGTTGTTGTTGCTCGGGTAAAGATAGTATGTTTGCATCTGTTACATCTTGACTTTTAGGAGTAGATTGACGGGCTAGCTGAGCTTGGCAATCCGGTTTGACAACTGGTGCCTTGCCCAATTCTTTACATTCTCCACAGTTTTTAATTACTAGACTAACCGTCTCCTTGATTCTAATCCAGTGATATTTCTCGGCAATGATAGCTGTGGTTTTGTTGATTCCACCATGTTGTAGTACATGTATACCCCTCGCAATCTCGTATTGTTTTTGCGGGTCACTGATGACTTCCTTCCCTTTCAACATGAGCTTATCCTCGTCCGGTAGTAGTTTGTAGTGCGTGGCGGCGCTACGAAGTCTGCTTTTTTCCGCGCGATCAGCACCCAATGGATATTCTTTATGTTTCAAGTAGAATTTGATTTTATCGAAGCGTTCTTCACTCACGAAGTCGGAGCCATCAGGCCCTAAATCCCGCCCATATATAATAGCATCGATGAATTGCCCTGGATAGCTCTTGAGATTTCCTGCACCCTTGACACGCCCAATACGCTTGAACCCTAATGCATCCCAAATGCGACAAGAAGCTACGTTTGTCTCATATACGAGATTGAAAACCGAGTATGTGTAGCCGAGAAGTGGAGCCCAGTGGAGGTAACTTTCTCCAAGTAGACGTCCGACACCTCTGCCTCTTGCAGCGTCTGTGACGAGAAATCCGGCGTTGCAAATATGGGAGCTACGTCCTGGATAGTTGGGCTTGATATAATAACTACCTAGACATTCTGTTGCCCAATTCTTGCCTTCGACTACTTCATCTGCGGACTCGATATTACCCAGTAGCATCACTGCACCGAAGTTTTGGAACCAATAAGATGCAAACTTCTCAGGTGGCATGGTATCAAGCATAGGATATGTGTCACCCAATTCGACTTCCTTTTTGAATTGGTCGCTGAGATATGCGAGAAGCGAAGGAGGAACTCGGTTTTGTGACGCGAAGGGCAATATTGTAGCGACTGTCACTCGGTCACGTAGAGTGACCTGTCGAGGAAATACATCTTGGGGTAGTGCGGGGTTTGTATCGTGAGGATCTGGAAAAGGTGCGGACCCTGAAGTTCGGTAGATTGTGGGAGCGCTGGGATCATCGAGCATGGCAGGCATTTTGAAAGCTATTCGGTGATGCGAGGATTAAACGGGTTCAGGGGTAAACACTGATGACATCGTTAGAACAACTACAGCTTCTTAATTCGTCCATCTCAAGACGACGAACCCAAAAACAAGAATACCGCACCAGCAAGATCACCACTGTACAATTTTCAGAATTATTCGAAAAGAAATATCAATTAGTATTCAAAAAGTTTGAAATCTAAGGTTTTTATAGTGAAGTATTCGTAGATTGAGAGTGACGAGATGTGCAACTGTTGTTCTGAGAACGACAACTGAAGTCGTCAACAAAAGGGCGTCGGAGAGGTGGGGGATTATGTAAGCAACGTCATGAATTTGGCAGATCGCCGAGATCGCCTGATTTGTGAGAGATTCATCAATACAACAGCCAATTTATATCAAATTTATCTAAAGCTGGAATATTCAGTTTTTAATCTTCGATTTGTTTTACTCTTGAGATCATTCTAATATCAGCCGCCGAAGGTCAACAATTCAATGCCATGCAGACTCGCACCGCAAAAGAAATGCTTGAGCTAGCATCACCATGAGAGCGTAATCAGCTTCACGGCTATGATTGGAATGCGTTATAAACCCGCATATCACATTCCAACGAGTGTATTATCTTAATTATCACAGATAGCAGAGGAGTCCATGTAGCTTCCTAGAATGTAAACGATTGCACCCCCTTCCTCTTATCAGACCACCTTTGTGATACCTGAATCTGCCTCATCAAAACTCTTTTCAGAGTGGAAAGCGTTTCGCCCCAATAATTCAAGTCTATATGTCTTTCCTCCGCTCGAATACAGCCGTATTACATTGTGTCCTTATCTAGCCTGTGCGGAATACTTACTTTCTTGAACCATAAGTTTGCGAAATAGAAGCGCTAGATTGCGAACAGTTTCCTGAATAAATTTCACTACAAATGCAGTACTTCTGAAGTTAGCTATCGCCTATATAGGGTCAGAAATGAACAGACTTTTCACACACTCATTGCATTGTCATTCCAGAAAAGCTGCAGGATGGAATATTGACAATTTTTTATCATCATACATCAATTGAAGACCAATCATATTTGGAATCAATAATATCTTAATCTAAGCGGTAAGCCCGAAGTTTTGAGCATCGAATACCCTCTCCAAGTTCACTGCTTCTTGTTTCGAAGATAGCTGAAACTATCGAAGTGAAAGAACAGATAGACAACCGAAGGTCTAGAGCTAGCTTTTGTCGACTTGTGAACCTATGATCCAATTCGCCAAAATCTATCATCCTAAAGAGACATGCTGCAAGGTCAGTATTCTATTGGCTAATTTTTTCACATCAATAGCCTGTCTTCAAGTTGGCAGTTTGGCAGTCAAGGCCTGGATGATATCTTCTTGTGGTAGGTATGGCGTTTTTGAAGCGCTCAGAAGTTTTACTAGTATCATAGTACGTACCCACTGAAATGTGCTTTCCTACATCATGCAAAGGCCAGATTCCCAAAATTTCATCCACATCTAGTGCAGCAGGTATTGCTATTGGCGGTATCTATTGAGATGGAATGTGTCTACATGAACTTTTTGGGGCGTTGTCGACAATGAGAGTACAATTGACTGTCACATCACCTTTCCCAATGTATCTCTTGCAAAAGTCCCCACGGCAACTATAATCAGAATTCTCGATTATAGGAAGCTGCTATCGTAGGAAACTCTGGCCCATGATATTTTTGGGGGGGGGGGATTTCTAAGGATACAGACTATTGTATCTTCAAACTCAAAGTTACGGAATTGCCAAGTCATTGCCCCGGCACTTCTGCTTCGCCTGCTATCGACTTTCGTTCAAGCAATAATAGTTTAGTGGGCAGAGAAGAGTGCAGAATTTGGAGCTTCTTGCACGTTGCCATGGGGTTGGGGGTGGTGCGAGTCAACGGACGAAACCGGGGTTTCTCGCATCAATAACTTATTATGGATCCTCTTGGTATGGAACGAACCCTCAATTCCATGTTCAGAGGTCGCCAACTCTTGCTGCGGTATAGGAAGTGTTACAAGATGACGCTGAATATAAGGTTCCTTCTCCAAATAGATGGGTGAAAACTATCGAACGCACAGGTTAATCAGTAAACTAAAACTTGAGACACCTTTAACTTGATTGGGTACTTGGGAGCGATGGGAGCAGGATGAGATGGGGTTCCTTCAACCCTAATGCATAGCTAGAAGAATTAAAGATGGCGAGCCCATCTTGACATCCTATGACTATTCTTGCTTCTTTGTGCGAGTCAAGACACCACTCTTATGGTACGTGAGTATCATACAAGAACTATGACGAGATGGTGAAATACTGTTGATATGTCTTTTTGAAGAATGCCTACGTTGGGAAAGATTAAAGGGTAAGCGGGAATTGGTTTGATATGATAACAATGGAGACATAACACAGCATAAGATGACTAGGCATGTCCAAGAAATATCATGGTGGATAATTGCTGCTAGATAGATGAGACGATGATGTGAGATATACCCTCATGAGACTTCTAAGCTACCATTTCTCTCCCGTTACACAGACTGCTGTACAACGAAGATGCTTTAATGATCTGCACTAATTTCGAGCTTGTTTTTTTCAACTGAAATGTTAAGTGGTTCGCACGGATTGAGTGAAGCCCATACCGATATCTAGTACAAACTTTTGCATTCTCCTGTTTCATGGATGTGTGATTTAGTAAGAAACACTTGGGAATCACGCTCTAGATGCCATAGTAGCTACGCCACTTGTACCAGTGTGCAAGCTAGTAGAGCTCTTCTGGTCCTTACATGGTTCCTCTGTAATATAACCGTATCATAGTAATATCATATACTTGATTCAAACTTCAGCGAATGCACCTGTTACCGTATATGAGAGGGTACTACTGCACGTAGACTAATGTCAAGTAATCCGCTGGATTCACGGTGAGTTTTGCATGTTCCATCTTAACTTTAGCGATTTAGATCGAAAACATTTTGTAGTGAATAATCTCGAGCGAGATGCGTTGTTCTTGTTCCACCTTTATGTAGTATCAATATCTACCTAGGTACCGAATGAAATCAGGAGTGAAAAGCACGAATAAATCACCCGATTGTTGAACATATTCTAGGCAACAATCTTGACTTTCTTTCATCATGATTGTTACCCGTATGCATCTTGCTCAACATTTTTGATATACTATGTACCAAAGTTTTGAGCTCAACTTCCGGCAAGGCATACATACGATCTTTTCTTCAACCCTCTCCACTACGGTCCCAACTTTATTTACGGCGATGTATTCACTCAGTATCATTTGTCGTTCTTGCACTAGCGCGCTCAAGAAAACCATACAATAAAGATACGGTCGACACCCAGACTGGCTCCAAACTGGTTAAATACTTCAAAGTATCCCACCACTCCATCACTTCTCATTCTTGCAGAAACTTCAACTTCAAACTCTTAACTCTTCTCATCCAATTGAAAACAATCAAAACATCTTTCACTTTCAATCGAAATTGCAGAGTAGTATTCTGATACCATACCATACCGTACGATGCGATAGAGAAATCTTACCCAAGAACTTCTATCCAATTCGAAATTTGAAACCCTATCCATCAAAATGTCAACACCCTGGTCAGTTCTGGATCATCCGAATATGATAATATTCACGCGACCAAACTTCACCAAGCATACCACGAACAACGGTCCAGTTCCATGCAGAGCTTGTAGCGGATCAATTACGTGCAGAGGATTCGTCTGCGAATGCTCTGATCACGAATACTACTGTTCTGAATTCTGCAGAGGCCAACACTTCAGTTTTTGCATATCCAATGTTTCCAAGCATGTTGCTCGTCCTACACCTCAACATAAACTCGCACTTTACTTTCCACCCAATACCGAGAACCCTCAAGTCTTTTGGTGTCCCTGTCCTGTTATCAATCACAACCCATGCGTTCCCTCCTGCGATACTTGTATCGTCTGCGAGAGCTGTCACGATTGTCATGGTTACGATGTTCCTCTTCCCGCTCCCATTTTGGCTCTAGGCGCAAACACTACAGCCAATTTACAAGACGATATTGTGAGCTGGATGATCACTCCAGAAAAAGAAGATCCTGCAGGCTGGACACCGGGTACCGTGATTGGCTTGGAGGATGGAGATGTTCTCGATCAATGTGGGGAGAATATGTGTATTCAGAAACTCACAGGATGGACACGAGGTTGGATCGGACCATTTGTGCTTGTTGGGGATTCGTGGGCGGATTGCAATGGGAAGACGACGAATAGAGATATCAATATGGATGATATGGAAACAGCGAAGAAGTTCTTTCTCTCGACGTCACCTAAGGATTTGGTTGCTGCGGAAGTAGCTGTTGCAGAACGCAAGGAGAGGGGTATCTTTGAGATGAATGATATTTTGGGTCGTTTATTGAATGGGAAATAAGTTTCCATGGAGTTAAATAGTCGATTCTATGGAGGGTAACTTTCGGTAAAGAACATGTTCAATGGATTTGAGCAATTGGGAGACGGGAAGGGGGAACACGGGTCTCAAATAACGCGATGGGTTTCATGTTAGACTGTAAATTGGAATGAATATCAATCAGTGTTCTTCTTCTTAACACTAATGAATAATAGTGAAGTTTTGACAACTATAATTCAGAGAAATATTATCTCTCCTTTGGTGACGAAAAGTGACATGTACCCTATCCGTAACTCATAAGAACAAATTTGACGACAATGTAACAACGGGAGAATCTCAAAGATTGTAAGATTTCCACAATTTTTCCACATTTAACCTTTCATATCGAAGTCAAGTCGTCGCACCAATCCCCTGTATCCTAAGCGTTTCCCCTTTACATCTTTCCTTTGAAGCTCAGAAAATTACCACAACAATAAATAGTACTATTAGAGTAACCCATAAAGATACCAGAAAACTCAAAACATATGTACAATCTAACTAGCTACCTAACCCTTCCCATCATTCGATATATCTCATCTCATCCATCTGCATCGAGTCTTACTATCAGTTGAAGTATACAAAACCATTACTATCGCAGCATTTCACAACCGTACGGCTCTCATTTTTGGCCATGCATATAGTATCAGTAATATTCAGCCTTGGACTTTCATTAAAATATTAGGATATTTGATTATAATGTATGAAGAAACCACTCCAAGTTATCGTTCATCTTAAATTGCCGATTCATTCAAAACTACCATAGCTTCTACCCTCAGCGCTCCCACCCAACTGTTTTCGCTTCCAGAGTTGCATTTTTGCCCCATTATGTGACATGTAATGACTTACTACTACTTCTGAGCGCCATCGCCTTATATCGTAGCGCACACCAGTGTATGAAAAGTGCTGAGAGGATGTGAAATCTCGCTGAACTTGGGGGTTTTTCGAATATGAAAATCAACCGTTGTACAGACAATAGTTGATTTCGTGAACAAATGTCTCGATTTTGAAGAGCTTGATAAAGGATGCTTGCAATCGCAAATGATACCGATTTTTTAACAATCGATGTCACAGCTTGATATTCGTTCATAATTTCATGTATCAGATGGGTGAAATGAGTGCCGCGTTAGATCAGCCTCATTCTTGTCCTGGATGGAATATTCGAATTCTAATTGAGAACTTTAGTGGGATGGAAGCAACACAGAAATTTATAGCACAGCCTGGAGGAAGAGGAGAAATTGTCACAATAAATAATTTTGTCGTTCAAGATGTGCATATGATCCTACGGGTAGCTTTTATGTTACTCCTGATGGCTTTATCATCGCCAAACTGTTAAAAATACTGTACTTATTTTTTCCTCTCCTAATTGGGATAATTCTCACTGGGGTTAAGTCGAGCCATAGATCCGAATAGCCGATGAGAAAAAAGGACAATTTGATAGAATAGCGTTCGATCTGACCTGTCTTGTATACATGGATAGAAGCAGCGCGCAATTACCTAGGTTACCTTATCTCTTGATATCGATATCGAATGTTCATTCAATCAAACAGGAATGTAGGTGCAGGTGGTTGGTGTGGCCGAACTAAACTGATCACCACAAAATCGCCTATTGGCTATTTACCGAGTCACCCCCTGTCATGCATGATATTTCCAACAGTCACCAACAACACCAACGTACTTCCCGCATAATAGCTGAAGATATCTAATAGTAAGCTTGAGTGCCCATATGCACGAGTGCTTATGTGTCCATGTATATTCATGAGCTGCGCCTCGAAAGTTACGAGGAAGATCAATAATTGTCTTCCTTCAGACTCTATATCTCTTAGAGATGCCTTATTCAAAACGATGATTAACGGCTCCATGCTTTGAAGTCTGAGAGTCGCCTCATACAACCCCTCTATCCTAATCAAAATCTATTGTTCTGAGCCCATATATCGCTCGAACCCACCATGGCCCCCACTCTTCGCACAGTCGCAACTTTCGAAGAATTTTGCCTTGTAATAGATTGCATGTGGGAATCGTATTCTGATCCGTATAACCCGTTTCTGGGTATCATTGTCCCGATCAAAGAACCTACTGCCGAAGGAGTAGTGACTGCAGTCCAGGGGGTCAAGGAAAGATTCTGGGAATCTCATCAAGCGGATAAGGATTCTTTTTGGGTGTACATTGTTGATGAAGATGGTCAAGGAGAGGACGCTGGAAAGGTTTTAGCGGCAGCGAATTGGCTATTTCATGAAGTGAGTCCGTTTGGGGAGAAAAAAGATGAAGAGAATGGCGAAAATGAAGGTAATCATGGCAATAAGGATGATGAAATTGGTAATGGAGAGAAAAAGGAAAAGGAAGACAACAGCCTTGTATCTTGGTGGCCCGAAGGAGAAGCACGTGAATTTGTGAAGGTAGTTCTTTTTCAAGTATTTGGAATGAGAGCAACAAGGATGACAAGACCTCATGCTCGTGAGTAGATTCCTCAAGTTCCCTTCAATTTCCCTTGAAGAGTCTCGGTACCTGCGAAGTTCCTCAGGCTAATATTTCCAGAGCTCTCCATGATGTTTACCCTCCCCGACCACCGTGGCCGTGGTTATGGATCTTCACTCATGGATTACGGAATTTCCAAGATCTCAGACATGGATGTAGAAGCACTGGTAGAGGCCTCTGCTGAGGGAATATCTCTGTATGAGAAATATGGTTTCAGAACCATTCATAAGGTGATCGTAGATACCACTTATGAGAATGGAAAACCAGGATTCATTTGGCGTAAGATGGCGCATGAGTGTAAAGGAAAGACTACATGGTGGATGTGGAAACCAAAACCGAGTGACGGAGTACTTTATACGGCTAGGATGGAGTTACCATGGGAGAAGAAGTAAGAAATTATGAGTCGATAGGTATGGGATATTTTGATGAAACCATTTTTGAAATCTAAAAAGTTGTAAGAGGAATAGGAGGACGTAATTTCAAGGAATTTATCATCTTCTGTCAACCTTCTTACTGGAGGAAAGCTCTTCTTGTAGTCTCCATCTCCTTTGCAAAATAGTAAGAAGTCTGACATGACAGCAAGTAAGACAGATGTCAGTACGAGATGTCAAGTACTCTAAGGGCATTTTCTTTCTCAAGAACAAGAAAGCTGTATCTCCATCTCCCATCAGTAAAGTCGTAATAAGCATTATTGAGCACAGTCCACAAAGCCACTCAAACCCAAACAGATCAACTTCGTGCACGAACCACCATGGTTCAACTCCTGACCCGGAATAACCATTACCCTGCTCCGACTATCCAACCACACTTCCCAAAACCTCAAAGCACATGATTCTGTTGCAGCTCGAGAGTTTCTTGTTGCATATCTGAAATAGTTGATTTTAGATTTCCAAGTTAATTTCTAAATTTTGAGGTTGGTTGACTTCAAGAAATATCTCAAAGTTGTATTTTTGGGAGATTTTGGTGACTTTGGATTTCTGCTTCAAGGTTGGATTTGTTTGAAAGAATGGACTTTACTCGTGTCAGTGAACAGGTTTTCTATCATTTAAACAACTTTTTTCTGTAATAAAATTTGATCTTATAGTGTTGGAGGTTGATGAGGGAGGAGGGGAGGAGGGGAGAAAGGGAAAATTGCATCATGAATGTTGATATATTTTGCTGTTCTTTGGGAGTATCAGAGGTGGGTTTGAAGATGTGACGTATAATAGTCATGTCTGTATCAATATTATTTCCAGGACCTTTGAGATCATAGATGTAAGTGTAGGTAAGCAGTGTGGTTGAAGGGAGACATGTGTAGTTTCTTGGTCGCGAACACTATCTGGATAGACTTGAGTCCTAAGTTATATCACAATTATCGTTGAGAGATGGAAATATGTATCTAATTCTAGAAAGAAATAGACCACAAGATATAGGGTGGAAATAAGACAAGAGGAGAGATAAACTGTGAACAAAAGATTACTACCACTTAAGACACCTGGCTGCAGCCCCAAGATTTTGGAAAGAAAAGATTTTTCTTCACGGCATACTGATACCAATACTTGAAGAAATGTCACTGAGGATAAAGACAACTAATTACTCACAATTATACACAAAATAAAAGCTCAATGGGCAATATTTTCAACATCCCCTGCACTCTCCAAACATTGAGACACAATGCACACCAATCTTCAATGAACTAAGCGAGAAGGCACGCTTAAGTTTATAACGAAATGTATCACAGGCAGAATATGGGGAAGCAAAGATGAAGGGGGGAGAGGGATTGACTGAAGGAGAACAACAATAGTTAAACCAAAGAAACCAGAATTCATAACTTCTTTCTCTTGTTCACGTCATACCATCATCATTTCCCAAAGAAAACCAGTCACTCAAATTCACAAACAAAGTTACAACTCTTAATAACCTTAACTAAAAATCCTCATACAAACATCACAAGCATCCAACACTTCACACATTCAACAGTCTATATCCACCAACTTTCAAATCCACAATCCTCAACCAACACCAACTACAACCAACATACAAAAGTTGCAGTCCCACAAACAGCCCACCCCAAACCTCCCCTTCCCAACCCTTCCTCGGAACAACAACCCCCCATCTCCGAACCCTAACCGAACCAACTACAGCTCTTCAAAACACCTGATTTCATCTCTTTCCCCTCCTTGTTGCACATCTCAAAAGTTGATGTTCCAGTCCCAAATGACAGAGTTGTTCTATCTCCTCCATGAAGGTTTAAATTAAAATGAGTCTCAAAAATGTTGGGAGTATGAAAAAGTTGATTTTCCAGATTTTTGAGATTTTGAAATTTTAAGTTTTGGAAAGAAGGGGAGAGAGATTGAGAGATGGGGGTTTGAGAAATGTTATTGTATTTATGGGGATTGTAATGGTTTTGTTGGAATAGTTGATTGGGTCGGGGGATGAAGGGGATTTGGAGGGGAAAAGGGGGAGAAT
Organism: Botrytis hyacinthi; assembly: GCA_004786245.1. Classification (NCBI taxonomy): domain Eukaryota; kingdom Fungi; phylum Ascomycota; class Leotiomycetes; order Helotiales; family Sclerotiniaceae; genus Botrytis; species Botrytis hyacinthi. The sequence continues at coordinate 43,921 of PQXK01000086.1, read as the reverse complement.
TTTCGGGTAGAGGGTTTCTGTGAGGAGGGGGTCGATGATTTGGATAGCTAATTCCCATTGCTCGCATTGTTTTTTTCTACTGAGATATTTCACTGCACGGCTTTTTGTTGCTAGGGATAAAGTTTTGTACACTTGGAAAGTTGAATCAAGTATATCAAGGCTTCTTACGGAAATATGCCCTCTCTTCCTTCAGCATCCCCTCCTACTATCCCCTTCACCTCTCCCCATCTCCCAACCTCACACCAACCCCCAAATGAACTCCCCTCTCCCCTCTCACCCTTCTTACCTTCCTTCCCCCAATATGCAATAGGCATCAAATCTTCCACATCATCACCATCTGAAATTCTTCTTTACCCTCTTGAATCAACCAAACAGCTTCATCGCACTTCAACCCCAAACCCAAACCTCACCTAAACCCCCTCTCCTACCACAATAAACCATCCTCAAAATAAGTTACCTACAATAGACCAGCATCTCCCAAATTTCCATTTCCAACACTTCACATTCACGAATGTAGCTCAACCTAAGTGAGTCTCCGACTTAATCACTATCAACAAAATCCACCCATACATGTAACCCAAAAGGAGCACTCATGATATATTTCACTTAGCTTTATCACATTACATACATCCTAAACAAAACTATCATTCCTAGAGCTCGATTCAAATTCATGAACCCGCTCTATCACGGGAGCGAGGAATCTGAGTGTACATGAATGAATAGACCACATGAGATCATGAAGTCAAGATAAACATAAGTAGAACATATACTAAATTATCTTTATCATTACAACTAACTAAAAAAAGTACCCTCATATCATGTTCGCCACCAAATCTCCATTCGCATACATAAAAAGTGGTATCATGTCATATCATACCACTCCAGCCAAATTTTCCTATTCTAGACATACCGCAGAATAACAAACTAAAACAAATAAAACTATATCGACAGATATGCTTGACAGACAGACGGACTTCTATTCACCCGTCTATCTATCCAGTTTCCCATTCATACCATGTATATGCCTTCCTATCCAATCCACCCCATTCCCAGTCCCCAAATGGTATAGAGCGGTATAGTACAATATGGTATAAGGTATCCGGCATCCAACTCCAGAAATCCAGACAGTCATTAGTGAAAGCGTAATATATCAAGCAAGTGAATCCACTTCCTCCCTCTTACTGCACATATCTCCTCTCTCCTCTCCCTCATCCTCAGCTTCATCTTCTTCCTCCTCCAAAAATCCTAATCCACTATCAAATCTTCTCCTCTTCTTCTTCCCACTACCTCCCACTTTACCACTTGATCTTCTTCTCGCCATCGTCGCATCTAGAAACTGACCTTTCCTGACAATCGGGACTTTGATTTGCAGATTCCTTGTGAATTCTCCAGCTTCCGTCTCACTGGACTCATTCTCACTCTCCATGTATCCCTTTGCGGAATCCCCAACACTCGCGATCTTTTTCAACAATCCATTGACTACTTTCTTTCCTCTTCTCTTTTCCTTGCTGACTAGTCCCTTCAATTGTCCTGCGCAGTTCTCAAGATCTTCGTTTTCGGTCTTCAAATCCGAGTTTTCTTGTCGCAAGTTCTCAACGGCCTTTTGAGTGTTCTTCAGAATATATGTTGTTCTTTCCAGTTCTTCCTGAAGCTCTGCTATTCTCCCATCGCGTTCTGTTAAATCCTCGCTGATTCGTCGATTTGAGAGAAGTATTTGTCCATCTTTCTCATTGAGGAGATCCCGGAGAGTGGCAGAAGTATTCAAAGCAGTCGTTAATCTTGCCGAAAGTTCGCCCACAATCATGTTCTTTCCTTCAAGCTCCATAGCAAATGCATTTGACCTGAAAATTTCGTGTTGTAGTTGATCGTCTAGGTTATGAATTCCACGTTTCAAATCGTCCTCGACGACTTTGTGCTCCTTTTCCATTTTCTCGACGAGATTCTCCAACCCAGAGACCTCGCTTCGGTATCCATTCAGTGCACTTTGGAGACGTGAGTTTGAGATTTCGTTTTCGGCGAGCTCTTCACTCATTCTTGAAACAGCTGTTGTGACAGCGGATAATTCCTTTTGAACATCTTGCAAGGCATCAATACGAGCGGCCAGTTGTCGTCTAAGAATGACTTCTTGTGCATGATACTGATCGATAATTTCATCTTGTTTTCTTGCTTTCTCGACCAAGGTCTTAAGACGTCCCAGTAACATACTCAAAAGTTTGTCATTTTCAAATCCTTCAGTTTCTTCTCCAGGATTAAGATATTCGTACTCGAGTCTTGCGTTCCGGAATTGTTCGACAATAATCTTGATGGTGGCTTCCGGGTCGGTGGAGAATCCTAACGAGGTTACTTCGTTTGAGAGAGCATTGAATGATTCCTCCCTCTCAAGAGCCTGAGCTTGAGCAATAGTAAGAGTTGTAAGAATTGAATCAAGTGCTGAGTCGAGTGATGAGCTATCGTGAGATTGGTCAGATGGAATGTATGATATTAACTTTTGGGAAAGACGATATTCATGATCCTTATTCAGTGCCAAAGTGGAAGTAAGAGTCTTGATCTCGGATTGCAAGTGAAGAAGTTGAGCCTCGAGCTTCTGATTGAGAGGATCCGGGAAGTCGGCTTGTGTCGACATTGATGCATGGGAAGGCTTTTGTGAAGATGTATCAGCTATTGTGGCAGGTGGCGATGGAGGTGAAATATTGTGCCTGTTTGTCAGGCCATCGGAAGTGGAAAAGGGACGGTCAAAAGTCCCCATCCTATGGTCGTCATATGAAGAGTCGATCACCATGCCAGTATCATCACCATGATCTCCGGCAACACTCATATTGATACTGTGATCATCATCGTCATCGAAATCGAATGGATCCTGCGTTCCAGTTTGCCAGTCATGTTGAGCGTTCGAGCGTTCTTCCTTTTGTGATAGCTCTGCTTTTAGCTCCTGAATCTCTTTTTCCATTTCCTGAAATTTCTCCATGATAAGAGGGTTTGCACAAGTAGATGTACCTGCCTCGAGTCCTAGTTGGCTTGTAACGTCATGTTCATCCTGGATACACTGTAATTCGTAGTCCTTTTCCTCCAATTCCTTCTTGAGTCGAAATATTTCCGACTTTCTTGCTTTGGCTTCATGTTTCTTCTCCCAGTCGATCTTGTTGGTCTCCTCACTCAATCGGTTTCTTTTCATACGCCTTGTAACCCTACCATCCAACACTTGTCGCAGTGGGGCAAATTGTAATTCTCCGGAGAATGGCTCGTTGTCCTGCCGACGATCGAGTAGTCGCTTTACAGGTGCTGAATGTCGACGGTTTGACCTCGCAGATGAGAGAGAAGATTTTCGGAGGAATGGTGTCAAGCCACAAGAAGATTCGTGAAGAAGGTTTGAGCCTGGGTCGGAATATCTTACCTTCTTCTTAGGCTTTTTTGATCTGGGTGTTGCGGGTAAAGGTATCGATACCTCGATCATAGACGGCGTAGAAGCTCGAGAAGTTGATCGTGATTGTGTCTCTGGGACAAGACAGCTTCTTCTTTGTCTCCGCAAAGCAATAGGTTGATCAACCTCCATGGTCATAGTTACGTCGTTCTCCGCCATACCCTCGATGTATGAGTGTTTACCTTGATCAACAATCGATATGTTTGTTATCTCAATGCAAAGCAAGGTGAATGAATACTGTACAGTGTATTGCGTATGAGATTAAGAGAATCCTCGATGTTTCATAAAATCAAAAACAAAACACAAAGCAAGAACTTAAAGGCAACATGTTAGAGAGAATGGGTCGAGTGAATTCCCGTATGAATATGATTTGCGAAATCAAATCAAAATGAATTTAATTGTTTACATCCTACCGTATTTGGATTAGCGTCATAGCTATTTCCTCTAGTACCCCACCGTATCAAAAATTGGTTGGATGGTAGAGGGACAACGGGGCCAAATTGTATATGGACACGACAAAAAAGGATGATACAGCACAGTATACAGCATGGTGTGTTGACTCATGAGTGGAGAGTAAAAGGAGTATGGCTGGATGGCGGAATTTCGAGAACTCTTCCTTAATGGTAATGTTTGGCCGTTGCTGCAGGGCTGCAGCTGGATCCACGACATTAAGAGCATGGGGTAGAAGCTTTCGACGACTCCACCGAAATTTCCAGGTGTGCAATGTTGAATCCTTGTACAGAGATTTTGAAGGGTACTTCGATGTTGATGATATAGACGCCGTTGAACAAATGGGCCCATAGGAAGAGAGCGAAAGAGAAGAGAGATTCAGAAACAAGTTTGATTTTGTTGGTGGTGGTTTCTTATCCGGTCGGATAAACGTCGGAATATTGACACTCGCGAGATTCTGAACAACCTGATTGAGCCACAACGGGAGGAGTCCGTTGGTGGGATGTTGCTTCCGTCGTGTCAAACTAAGTGGTTTGGGCGTACCTCCGTTGGCGTTGGGTATTTTCCTGCAGACATGACGTACCTTTACTAAAATTCTACTTGAGGTGAACTTCCAGCTTTGAATCAAAAACAAAATGCCTTCATTGGAGTGATTCTTCGCATCAACGAGAAGTTTGTCTCCCATAGGGCTTCCGGTACAAGCATCGAACCTCCATTGCCTACATTCACAGATCTAATGCATATAAATGCATCGATATCCGCATTCTACGTTCTAATCTTCTATTATTAGACTTTGCCAGAAGCGAGGGTTAAGCTTCTAAATCACATGCTGAAGTTGCTTTAGAAGAGTATATACAGCATTTGTTGGCACTAGTGTAGTGTACTTCGGTAATGGATGCCACCTCGTTTATGTGCATAAATATAGAGACGGTACTCGTATTCTTCTGTTTACATTTGTTCTCTCCATGTTGCTCGAGGAGGAAGTTTCTCTAAGTTCGGAAATTCACAACCTTGTTTTTTATTTTTCATTTAATCTAACCCCCACGATTCTTGGTATACGATTGCTGCTTCACCAAGATATATCTCTCTATCACTGCAAATATAACATTGGCACATCGTTTCCTGTTGCTGAAGCTAGGAGATCTTTCCATTTGACTCATTCTATACAAGTCCGTGGGCTTTGATGACAAGCACTAATTACAGCCACAGTCATGGGTTTGCGATCGCTCTACAAGAGGATAAGTTGCAGATAATTATATGATAGACTGAGTATGACGATCAAGGCGAGTTTTGTAAATAGGAGTGCGGGGCTCATTCTTTGGTAATATCATTGAGTATCTGCTTGAGTACACCTCTGCGCAAGATAGGTATGGATTTCGGGGAGAAAATATCATAGGTCGATGAATTAGCAAAGGGTATGATTCGGTGTCAGCTCAATGTTTGTCACATACTCCTCTCTCTGAAAATCATAGATAAATATCACCCCAAATCTGCCCATTTAGCTCAATCACTCACCTTGAAGCTTATTCAAATCCAACTGCCTTCAAAGATCCAACAACACCTTTATTACTCAATCCTCCAGATGATTGTTGTAATCCATCAGTAGGTCCGAGACATAAGGGTGTATTATATTGACCACGACAATTTCTCTTCGAGTCTGCTTCGAAATCCGTGATTTTCAGAAACGTGGCGATGTCACAAGATTTACCAGCATCTAGGCCAATACCACCTACCGATTCAGGTTAGTCAGTGAGATGAGGCTGACTGCAGATTGATTCTCTCTCACCCTGGTATGAAACTTTCAACATCAAAATCTTACTTTAAAACTTCAATGATTGAAGTTGAATGGAACAATGACAGACGCTGAAATGAACGACGTCTTTTCTGACCCTTCAATGGAGCCTCATATTCTGAGCCAACTACAGTATCATATCACCTTACGCAACTTTGGTGAAAAGGTACAAAAAGCTGCTAACGCGGCCTATCCGAACGATCAGAAGTGTAAGTAATATCCCACTCTCAACATCTGATAACTCTGTGTGAACTATTGACTGCCTCTACGTTCAAATTTCCTGGAAAATATCGTTAACTGAGAGTGCCGCAGTCAAATATGCCCGAGTCTATGTTCTTCTCATATTATGGGAGGACGAAGACCCGCAATTGCCGGTTTCACTAGAAGTCCACGATTTAGGTGTTGTTTTAGCTTCTATTTACAAGTACGAAGTACAAATATATCGAATTCCCCGCTGCGGAAGCCACAAAAAATTGAATCAAAAGATTTTGGACTTTGTTAAACTAGGCGGAGATAGTAAGGAAGACCTGAAGATTGTTTATTATGGCGGACATGGCATGCTAGCTCAAAATCGGCAGCCTTGTTGGGTGAGGTAAGTGACTAACAAACATTTCCCACGATACACTACTAAGCTTCAATCTGGCACATACCAATTTTCCGAGGTTTTTGATCTTAGAACGTGTTTTGGCGTTAGAAAAGCCTTGGGTTCGAGTATTTTGTCCAATTCTCTGAACAACAGTCAGGCAGTGAGAGTTATTGCTTTCCTAAACCCAAACAGAGTCTCGGATTTATCTGAGAAATTAGATCACTTTGAGAGATGGATTGGTTTCTTACGTTGAATTAGTGCTGCAAGTTTCATTAACTCTGCTACTACGGGAGTGTTGGATCCCCTGCTTAAGAACTTTTCTATGACCATCTCATTAAACTAATACTTAATGTGCCTAGTCGCTCTGATTCTCGAGACCCCAGTTTCAGCATGGTGAAATGGGGCGGGATCCAAAATTCTTTGGAAGAAGCACAATCCGACGTTCTACTCTTACTTGACTGTTGCTCTTCGGGTACTGCTAATACAGGAGAAGGGTATGGAACTACAGAGCTCATTGCTGCTTGTGGCTTCAACGATGTTGCAAATGGCGTCGGGCGCTATTCATTCACCTATGCCTTGATAAGAGAATTACGCCTGTTGAGCGCATATCCAAAGTTTACTGCAGCGGTTCTGTACAATAGAATACTGTGCCGGCTACAAAACTGGGTGCCTGAAGGCAGAGAATTACAGAAAGCTCCACTACATGTTGTTCTTACTCAAAATCAAGCTTTACCATCCAGCATACAACTTTCAGTAAACCCAAGGCCAAAGCTGGAGCCAGTGTCTCACGGAAGTCCTTCACAATCACTGGGTTCGCCAAGTCCCGCTTCATTCGAGAGCAATGAAAGGACAGATTCTGACCAAGGTTCTGGTTCATCGCCTATATCGAGCCTGCATTCTGCCGATGAGCAATTTCCGAGGATCTTACTAAGTGTGAGACTCGAAGAAGATCTGGCTCCTGAATTATCTGCGGATTTGTTCGCTGAATGGCTTCGCATGATGCCCGTTATTGCCAACTCTGTTACTGTCGAAGCTGGATTCAGTAGTTTTTCAACAATAATCTTGGTTTCCATGCCAACACCAATATGGGTCTGCCTTGGAAAAGATCCGGCCTTCAATCTTGTGGGTATTATCAAGAAGAAGCCAAACATAAAGGTAGTCTCTTCACTAAGTTCTTCAACGCTGGAAGTTGCTCAGAGCGGTGATTACCAGTCATTGAAGACAAAACAACAACCACCAGCCTGTATGAACGACGAATTGCCTCTTCCAGCCTACACAAGGCAAAAGTCAATGCAAATACCATCCTCTTCCCACCCTGACTTCGATGACATCACTCCCTACCCCTCTTATTCGTCATATCACCATTCTACCACTGCTGATGAACCCTACACTCCTAGCCAAGATCCTCCAAAAATTTCATTGAAAATGAGAATAGAAAGAACAAAATATCAGGCAAAGAAGGAATTTGAACAGACTTTTGCGTCTGAAATTGATGAAAGACCGATCGAGAAATCTAGGAGAGATGATCAGCTCACACAGATGGATAATTACGTTGCGGATTCTCATAATTTACCTATCAAGAGCACAGCTACCTTCGCAGGTAGGATTTTTACTAAAGACGATGAAACTCGAGGATCCGGATGGCCAGATCTGCAAGCAAACCAGGCAGCTACGCCTCCAGCTCCTCTCGCTGGATCTTTCGTCAATATTTTTGCCCCCATCCCTCAATTTGCTTGCCACTCCTGTGGCTGTGATAGGTCTTCTTTACGCAAAGATGACCTTGATCGTCATATGAAAAGACACAGATCTCCACTTGGAAGTACGCTGGAACCATTAGGACTTTATGAGACTAAAAAAGTGTTTATGAAGCATCTGCAAATAGATCCCGAAACATATGCACTGATGGAAGTAAGAATTGCCCTTGAGTTACGCACCAGGTTTCACACTTGCAGATGTGTAGAAAGAAACGGAGACCATTAATACATGGCTTACTTCCGACAAAGCCCACCTCGAAGATGGAAAAACCGAACCGACTTACCATTGGTGGGCGTTCACAGACCAGTCAAGGATCAAAGCTATGGAATTTTTGGACGCAGGCGGCACTGATCGAACGTCTTCTTATTGGAGCCTTGCTCGTCCATTTCCAGAATGTCCCAACTGGATCGCAGAGTGGTTTCTTTACCGCAGTTTCCTGAACAGAGAGCAAAGGAACAGGAATGTGGATGATACAAATAACACCCCCTTGCCCGGTGTTTCCTCGCGATACTCTCACTCGCAACCCTCACTATATCCGACTGATATGAATGATTATTGACCTTATCCCGAGACATATAAGACTGGTACGAATAATGATTATAGGGGGGGTACGAATCAGGAATATAAGGCCAATGCGAATTAGGATTATGTGGGCAGTACAAAAAGCAGGCCTAACCCGTAATACCATTGAAGAGCCGTGGGTGATGCTTAGACTATTATTGGATGAACTACAAATGACTTTACCCATTTCATAACGACAAGCAAAGTTGAGAGTGAAAGTTCCGGGATATGAGAACCGACACAACATAACCACCGGGCTTGTATTTTGGATTTTTAGTGGTGCATCAGAAGCTCGGGCAGTCCTATGTTCACGTACCTATACTATCCAGTAACTGAGTACGAACTGCAAGCATTGTCAGTAGGTCATTTAGGAGCCTTAAGAGGTTCATCTATACGAATTTAAAATTAGAACTGAGTACTTACAACACGAACGAACCTATTCGTAAGAATGTTAGGCTTTAGATCATAGATTCCTGGATGCTACTAGCAATTAGTTCGGAAACTAAAGTTATTGGGGACAAATTGAAAAATACCCTGATACAGAAGCTTCAGAAAGGTAATGAGTGGCGCAAGAACATGTTAGTTTTTAGAGAGGCATTAATCTCGGAAGCGAAATAGGGGCAGGAGCGCTAAAAGTCCAGGAAATTGGCGAGACACTAACCATTACACTTCGGACTTTTGTTTCACTCAAAAATGCCGTAGCACTGTCACTACAGATGTTATATAGAACCGGAATAATTACTATGAAATATTAAGCTATTGCTATGAGCTTCAAATGGTTGGCGGGATAACATGTCCAGCCTTTTGGTTGAACAGAGAGAACGCTGGCAAAATCCACATCTGGATTCTAGAGAAACATTTCAATGTCTCCTTGAAGCTTTAAAGATGAGCATGAATTGCATGGATTAATATCATCTAGGCGAAGTATTTAAGATTCATCTAAAACCAGCCCCCTATTAATCATACCTGGACGGAAAAATAGTCTTCTGTGGATAACCCACCCCCACTTTCCCCATAAAGATTCACCCCACCTCCTCGAAATCAGGCTTAAGACACATTTACCCCTCCTTCCTCATATGACCTCACTAATTTTCTTCTCGTAAAGGAAATCTCTATTTGCATCATCTTGAATTTTTCACACTCATCTAAATCCTTCATCCTTCAACCATCAAAACAAAAATATCAAAATGCCTCTCGATGCTGATTTCGAATTCCTCCCCTTGGGAGCCATCATCCAAAGCTTCCTCGTCCCCACAAAAGACAAATCGGTGAATATTGTCCAATCATTTCCAACCGCAGAGCTGTACCAAAAATACAACCAGCCGTTTTTTGGTGAAACGATCGGAAGAGTTGCGAATCGTATCGCGAATGCGAAAATCAATTCTTTGAATGGAAAATCTTATACTCTTGCGCAGAATAATGGGGTGAATGCTTTACATGGTGGTGTAAAGGGATGGGGTAAACGTGTTTGGGAAGGCCCGAAGTTGGTTGGTTTGAGAGAGATTCCGGGAGTGGAGGGATTGGATGGGGGTGAGAGTGTGCAGTTTACGTTGAGGGATGAGGACGGTGAGGAAGGTTATCCGGGAACGTTGGATGTTAGTGTGGTTTATACCACTGGAAAACAAAAGGTCGATGGTAAGGAAGTCAGAGTGTTGGGTATGGAATATGAGGTCAAGTTGGTGGATGATGGAAAGGGAGTTGAAGAGACAGTTGTCAATGTCACCAATCATTCGTGAGTAGTCTTTATTTAACTGAACTAGTTTTAGTTTTCTCGGAAGAGAGCTAATTGATGTCATAACAGGTATTTCAACCTCACTGGCAAGTCGACAATCGAAGGTACACAAGTCACATTGTGTACCAACGACTACCTACCAGTCGACGATGGGGGTATTCCTACCTCTGGACCAAAGCCATATGAGAGCATTACAGCTAATAAGGAATTTACGTTGGGACCCGAGGAACCAAATGTCGATGATTGTTTCATCGTGGATGCAAAATCCGAATCTACTCCCCTGGATACACGATCTTCGCCTCTCACTACATTAGTCAAAGCTTCTCACCCAGAAACTGGTATCCATCTGGAAGTTTTGAGTACCGAACCTGCATTCCAATTCTATACCGGAAAATACATCGACGTACCAGCAGTTGAGGGACTTGAGGCAAGAGGAGCTAGAAGTGGATTCTGTGTCGAGCCAAGTCGATACGTCAATGCAATTAATGAGGAAAAATGGAGAGGACAAGTATTGCTCAAGAAGGGACAAGTTTATGGAAGTCGGGTTGTTTATAAAGGGTGGTCTGAAGTTTAAACAGTGGAACGGATGCGCTCGATATCATTGGGAGGATTTTTTGAAGCAACATTGCACGGCCAAAAGTTAGTATTTGACTCGTGCTTGACTTGAGCGTTCATTAGCAAAATACCATAGCATATTATGATTCCATTCCGAGTCAGATCTAGCGGCATGTATGACATGTGAAGAATCCGGTGAAACTTAGTACTTTATCTGAGAGTTCTTCGTTTGCACTTATCTGAGTTCATTTGAATGAATTGAATCTCAAAAAATACCGAGAACAGTCACGTGTGTTCTATTTTCGGTGTTAGTGAGTATACCTCGGCATCCGGGTACTAGCGCTAAGTGCAACCGGTAGGATTTCACATGTCAAATGCGATGTATTGACCAATCATAGAATGGGAAATCGTAAGACAGAGTGCACATGAGGTGTTTGCGGAAGGCAGGTGATAGGATTTACTTGTAGAAGATGGAGAAAATCCGGGGTGAAGACAGTTTAAATGCAATATTACATTGGTTGGTAACGGAAGACGGGTGGGGTGTAGCTGAATCAAGAATTGCATGCGATGTTTGTTTGAAGTGAAAGTGACATGTGAAAGAGAAAGTTGCTAGTCAAACAAAAGCGAGTAGCATCTCCGTATAATTAATAAAAACATCTCATTCTTCACACCTCACCTACTTTATTCCTATATCCACTTACTTTCTTGTTCTTATTTACTATTTAGAATCAATACATCTACATTGTCAGACTTACTACATTAACAAACTACATTATATGAACCAACACATATAGAAAAATGTCGAAGACTTTCAGTCAGAGTGATGTTGCATCGCACAATAAGCCCGATGATCTCTTCATTGTCGTAGATGAAGATGTCTATGATCTCACCAAATTCCAAGACGACCATCCAGGTGGCAAAAAGATTCTTACAAGAGTTGCCGGAAAAGATGCTTCGAAACAATTCTGGAAATACCATAATGAGGGTATCCTCAAGAAATACAAGGCAAAGCTACAGGTGGGATCATTAGACACAAAGAAAGCCGCTGCATCACCAACACCACCTGCGACTCCTCCACCAGCAAAAGAAGCAGTCAAGCCACAGGCGGAAAGTGGTGCTGTGGTGCCAGCTCCAACAGCCGCTGCAAAGCAGGTTGAGGAGGAATCGGAACCACTGGATCCGTATGGTGATTTGATTCCTTTTGCGGATCCATCGTGGTATCAGGGTGTACGTCTTTTCCACTCTTGCGAATCTCCGAATTATACTAATGTAACAATAGTACCACTCACCATATTTCAATGAGACACATGCTGCTCTCCGCGAAGAAATCCGCGAATGGGTGTCGGCCGAAATCGAACCAAATGTCGGTGAATGGGACGAGGCACGAAAGGTCCCAGAGGAAATATACAAACAGATGGGAACTCGAGGATATTTGGCTGGATTGATGGGTATGCATTATCCAACTCAATACACAGAGAATAGAATCAAGAGCGTGGCACCTGAGAAATGGGATTTGTTCCATGAAATGCTTCTCACAGATGAATTGTCGCGTGCGGCAAGTGGTGGATTTGTGTGGAACGTTATCGGAGGGTTTGGAATTGGTTGTCCGCCTTTGGTTAAATTTGGAAAGAAACCTTTGGTCGAGAGAATTCTACCGGGGATCTTGAACGGTGATAAGAGAATTTGTTTGGCTATTACGGAGCCGGATGCAGGTTCTGATGTTGCAAATTTGACTTGTGAGGCCAAGTTGACGGAAGATGGAAAACACTATATCGTCAATGGTGAAAAGAAATGGATCACTAATGGTATTTGGTGTGATTATTTTACAACTGCGGTCAGAACCGGAAAGGATGGTATGAATGGTGTCAGTGTTCTTCTCATCGAGAGATCGGCTGGTGGCGTTAGCACGAGAAAGATGGATTGTCAAGGTGTTTGGTCCAGTGGAACTACATATATCACATTTGAAGATGTGAAGGTTCCAGTTGAAAATCTTATCGGAAAGGAGAACCAAGGATTCAAAGGTATGTTTCGTTATAATTCTGTCTCTGAGAACCCGCTAACAATATCATAGTCATCATGACCAACTTCAATCATGAGAGAATCGGTATCATCATCCAATGTCTCCGTTTCTCCCGTGTCTGTTACGAGGAATGTGTAAAGTACGCACATAAGCGTCGCACATTTGGCAAGAAACTCATTGACCACCCTGTCATTCGCCTCAAACTCGCTCACATGGCCCGTCAAATCGAAGCCTCATATTCTTGGCTTGAATCTCTCATCTACCAATGCTCAAAGATGGGAGAGACAGAAGCTATGTTGAGACTTGGTGGGCCAATCGCAGGTCTCAAGGCTCAAGCTACTGTTACCTTTGAATTCTGTGCCAGAGAAGCAAGTCAAATCTTTGGAGGTTTGAGTTATAGTCGTGGTGGACAAGGTGGAAAGGTAGAGAGACTTTACAGAGATGTTAGAGCTTATGCTATTCCCGGAGGAAGTGAGGAGATCATGTTGGATCTGAGTATCAGACAGAGTTTGAGAGTCGGAAAAGCATTGGGAATGAAATTGTAAGAGAGGGGTATGAATTAAGCCCCATGCAACAGATTGTACTCTCGTTAGGATAGAGGGAAGATAAAATGATCTTTTTGTATATTATAAATCGAAGATTGAGGATTTGCCTTTTGGTCGGTGTTGGAGCTTGGATAGGGATTCGGAAGATTTTTTAGTTTACAACATTATATTTACATTACAAAGTCCATTTTCCTATGATCGTGCAACAGAGGCTTTAGATTTCTACACGTGACGTACGATATGAGCCTCGAAGCATGTTTATCTTGTTTTATATCGATAGAATGAATATCGCAGCTGCAAATTTAGACGTAAATGAATTTGCAAAGGTGAAAATTGTAGATGTGCAACAGAATCTTTAGATGATCGCAGCACGTGATCTATAGGTTTTGACTGTCATTCTCGACTCCGAATCTCGAGTGCTTTGCTGTAAGCCACGAGATACTCTCTCCATGCGAAGATCATCAACAGAGTCTACTCGTTGCTCAGGGCAATTAATGATCTATACAGTCTACTTCGACGATCGCCCAGATGTCTCACATTGTCAAGGTAACTCGAAGTGCAAGTCCTAGGTATGCTTCACCTGGCAACCAACTCTGTTCTAGACCAGATCTACATGGAACATATGAAGCATTTCGAGTTCTCTTACCGTGTTTCATGCTATCAATTAGGTTCGTGTCTTATTTGAGTATCCATCAAGCCATCCCGTTCTTCCTAAGCAAGCTTCAATGGGCGAGATTGTAACGTGCAAGATTGGATGGAACATCAATGAATTCAGTAATTAATCTTAACAGAAGGTAAGGCCAAAGGGAAGTACATCTCATACGGTAGTCCATCCAATATATACATTTATTGGTTCCTCTTTCATTCTTCATATGGTGCATTCCGAATATTCGTTTTCTCGACCCCTTTGCTCGGTTGATGGAAACTAGAGGAACGGAACATTCTCCGGTGACCAATACCAACGTCAATATCTCTAGGAATGCGAGTTTCATTCCATGAAGATTTTAAAAATACTCCCAACACATCAATAAATACCCAATGGGTTGGAGGCAACGGAAACCAGTGGCTATGGCAATACTTGGCCTGAGTCTAGTAGTCTCACAAGTAAATATGAGGAACATAAGAATGTGTCCTAATCCCCGCCTCTTATAAGCTCATTCTTCCTATTATCTTATAATTTTGCATTTTATTCAGTCTCTCGTTTCTCCTCGTTTCTTTTTTCTTCACCTCCTTTCTTCCTTCATACATTTGATGATAGTCCAAAATGGCAACCTCATCACTCTTTTTGAGATGCCTTGCCATCTCTAGTTTCATAACTTCCATTGCGGCACTCACAGGATACCAGTTAGAGGAAAGCTATAGTGGCAATACTTTTTTCGATGCGTTCGATTTCTTTACAGCGCCAGATCCGACTCATGGTTTTGTGACGTATGTGAGTGAGAATGATGCGTCGCAGCAAGAATTGATATCTGTGAGAAGTGATGGAGTTTATATGGGAGTTGATTCCAAGAAGATATTGGATCCTACTGGACCGGGAAGAAATAGCGTGAGAATTGAAAGTAAAAAAAGTTGGACTCATGGACTTTTCGTCGCGGATTTGGGTCATATGCCTGGTGGCGCCTGTGGTTCTTGGCCAGCGAGTAAGCTAATGAATCTGGTAGCTGTTAATGGATGTTAGACTAACCTGTTCCTACAGTGTGGACTGTGGGTAATAATTGGCCATACAATGGTATGCTGTATTGCATCTTTAGGGAGAAGTCAATTGCTAATGGTGGTTTCAGGGGAAATCGACATCATTGAGGGTGTAAATAGTCAGAACCACAATCTCATGTCTTTACACTCGTTAGTTTCCCTTCAAATCATACGCATCACTTTGGGACAGTCTCACTAATGTGAATGAATAAAGTGGGCCAACTTGCTCAGTCGCTGGCTCTGGACAAACTGGTACTCTCCAAAGCGCCAACTGCAACAACTTCGCCAACCCCGTCGGTGTCGGCTGCGGAATCAGCGATCCACGCACTAATAGCTATGGCAGAGGATTCAACCTCAATGGCGGTGGTATCTATGCCATGGAATGGACCTCCTCCCACATCCGCGTCTATTTCTTCCCAGCCGGAACAGCACCCGCAGATATCAACGGACCAAACCCCGATCCAAGTAAATGGGGAACTCCAGTTTCAAATTTCGAAGGTGATTGTGATATCGATACTCATTTCAAAGAAAATAGATTGATTTTCGATACGACATTCTGTGGAGACTGGGGAAGTGCTGTTTGGTCAAGTGATGCTACTTGTGGACCAAAAGCGGCAACTTGTGTGGATTATGTGGCGAGTAAGCCGGAGGCTTTTGGTGACCAGTGAGTTACCTTCCTTGAGAGTCTTTTTATTCTTTCCGTTGGAAGAGGAAAGAAAAGAGACTGATGTGATATACTAGATACTGGTTAGTCAAATCAGTTAAGATTTATCAACTTGGAAACGTCGCCAGCCCAGCACCTTCCAAGACTCCACCCGCAGTACCAGCGCCTTCTCCAAGCGCTGCTATATCACAAGCATCTCCTATCAGTCCACAGCAATCGCAAAAAGCTCCAGCTCCAGCTTTTACCCCCGCAACCCCAATCAACACACCAGTCGCTGGGCCTCCCTCTCAACCCATCGGTAACAATAACCTCATCACAGATGACGATTCCATTCTCAACCACATCTCTGATTTCGTCGGAAGCATCGGCGACTTCGGCGACGAAGGTAATTGCACTCCCCCTCCACGTCCCGAACCCACTTATGATCCCAACTACCCCAACTGTGGCAGCGATGGTAAATGTCCGCTAATCCCCGCCTTCACCTGTATAGAAAACCCCACCGACGATCTCACAAACCTCCTCCCCGCCTCTCCTGCCCTCCCCAGCGTCACTCCCGCGTTCGAACTCCTCGGTATCGGATCTGGCGGCATCCCGGATTTCGATCTCGATATCAATGCGGAGAATTATCTCAACGCGGCAAAAGATGAATTGAAAGGACAGCTTCAGGGAATTGCTAAACAGGCTGTTGCGTGGACGGGAGATGGAGATGAGGATGCGGCTTTGGGGACGGGAAGCCCGTCCCGGGTGATTGTGGCGAAACCGTTTTATCCTGATGAGGCAGGAAACGGGAATGAGACGGCGGGATCGGTGGCTAGTCCTACGCCGGGATTGAGCTTGGGGGATAAGGGTAATGTGGTGGCTTTTGAGGGGGGTGCGGCGGAGGTGGTTGGTGGAGGGTTGCTGGTTTGGGGAGCGGTGGTTGTTATTGGGGGAGTGGTTATGATGTAGAGATGATGATGATAATGGTTATTGCTGTGGTCATTTAAAGATTGCTAAGTTATAAATGTTCATGTTGTATAATGGAGTTTTATTTTACAGAATAGTTGATTTCATTCGTTTGGTTACTTTTTTGGTATCTTGTGATGGATATCTTGAACTCTTGTGGTTATCCTATTATTCTTCAATTTACCCTCTGATATCTTGGTGAGAGAAGGAAAGCTCTTAACTTAATACATACCAGTGTTGATCTCAGATGTACACTTCATTCACATCAACATCTAAACTCGGTACTCCTACCCGTCTGTTCCCGCTCTCCCCAGCGGTAACTGCATACTTCACACCAAATATACCATATACATCCTCCACCCCCCTTTACCTGCTGCAACCCCAAAAAGTTGTGAATCTTCAAACTTACAACTCAATCATCATGAATAAAAGCCATCCTACCTTCTCACCCTTCCACAATCAGCTCCCCCCTCTTCCCCGTTTTCCTTTATCAAAAAATCAACAAAATCAGACAATTTGATCAAATACACTCCATTCATATAAACAACTTTTTTAACATCAAAAAGCTCTCAAATTTCAAACATACTATATCATCATCGTAAAACAACCTTATACTTCCCCCTATTACTTTCAAAATCAACTATTTCCTTCTCCTTTAGCCAAAAAATAACAAAATCAGATAATTTGATCAAACATCTACAAACTCAACATAAACAACTTTTCTAACCTCAAAACTCCTTTTAACTTTCCAAAAACTTGCTTAAACTATCTTCTACACACCAAATAACAACCCCCCTTCAATTCAACCCAATCAAAAGAAAATTAAAATAACCATCCATTTCCAAACCTTGCCGATGGATGAAAAATCAAGAAATTTAAGCTAACGAAAATCAACAAAAACAACTAACTATTTTCCCCCGACTAACTTTTTCAAAAAAGTGCTCCCAAGCCCTCCAAAATTCGAAAATCAACTTTTCAGATATGCAACAGGAGAGTTCGAAGACAGAGATCACGAGGTTTAGGGTGTACTGGTTGGGTCGGTACTGTCAGTTAGTTTGTCTCAGTTTAGGTTAGTTGATGGAAAATTGTTTGGCCGGCCGAGGCTGAGCCTATAATGGAATGTGGATGTGGAAAATTATCTTGATAGACCTGCAAGCTAGCACAAAATTTTGTAGAGTCTGAATTACTGCAATTGTGAAAATTCTTTCAAGTTTGCTGGGGTTAGGGCTGTGCATTAGTGATGTTGTGGAAAGTTGTATATTTTCGTTGAGGAGTTGTTAAACAACTTTTCTTATACTTGGAATTGGAAGTTTGTGTTTGTTTTCCTGTGTATTCTTTCTATTGATCTGAAGAAAGGTTCATTCATGTCACAGATTCCAACTTGGAATTCCAAAACGCCAAAACTTTTCAACCAAAGTCCAATGTTCCATGATATATAAAGGGAAGAAAGAGAAAGGGAACATTATGGTGAGGGGTGAAAAGGTATCCCTGTTTGCCATTTCAACGATACACTCTCTTATCGCCTTGGATACATGATTTGCTATGCTAATTTGTTTCTTTGCAAATTTGGTACCTTTTTTTTTTTTTTTTGGCTAAGAGTAATGATATTATTGAGTAGAGGAGTGAAAAGGGTTGCAGAAAGCAGGAGTTTTGTCGAACGCGTTATTTTTTGCTAATGTGGTTGAAAGTAATGCTGTGAGGAGCTGCACGAGTTCGGGGAATATCTGCAAAAATATCAATATAATTGCGTTATGGACCTAGTGGGTGCCAAATTCCCGCGTAGTTCGTTTACATATAGCCAAGTGGTACCATATAAGATGAGAAACGAAGTTGCAAGTAAATACTTTGCTGTATATGGAACTCAGTCATCATCTTCTATAGTGAGGAGGCAAAGAGTTTCATTGTGCAAGATAACATCACAGTTCGGTAGCTTCGGGGAAAAGAGTTCACTGTGAGCTGTGATAGCAATAAGTTATACATATTCTAGGAAAGTTGGTTGCCTTCATCTGTGTAGTACCCAAGATGAACAAACTTTTGGAAGCTAATATGATAGTCAGAATGAGTGCAGCAAAGACTAGATCCTTCTACACACTTGCTAAATGAAAGAAACCTTCGTCTCAAGTTATTCTCGTATCTCAGCCATTACCTTCGCGTCATCAACCCCTAAGATCTTCTGAATAATGTCTATGCTCTCTCCCCTGCCCAGTGGGCTCCCTTAGCGAAAAGAAGCGGTTCAAAAGGCGGCATCAAGAGAGCGTATAATAAAACGTCACTCCCTTTTCCAGAGAAGATTGATCAGATAACTCCTCGATTTTGGTTCATTGTTCCAACATCCACGAGGCTTCTTATGAAATGAGCCCATGGCTCTGCACTACACTTTCGCTTATCGTGAACGTCTTTGAAAGTCAACTGATTCAATTTTTCAGACCCCTGCGAGAAATACACCTGTAATCAGTATTGAAGCAGAACTTAGTACGAGACAGGAAGACGGTTGCTGGCTACATGCAAATTCTTGTAGGGTTTTGCCAAGCTCACAAGCGATGAACCCCTCCTTCGATACCCTATTCGTAATGTGTAATCACGTTGTCTGGTGAGCATTTGAATGCTGTTACTAAAATGCACCTTCGAGGGAAATTTGAATTATCAAAACCAGTGTTTCTTACGTGGGACTAGATTACCGCTGTTCAAATGCCCTGTAATAATGCTCTCCGTCTTCTGGCTACTTTTACTCCGCTTATCCACGCCGCGGTGGTTTGTATTCCGCCTCCCTAGCTCTCCGAAGTTTACCTTGCCGTCTTCGGAATGCTCGCTCTTCGCTCCGAAATTTCCTATACTGTGTCTCCTCACATGTGGAATACCCATGCAGAGCGTCTTTTGTCTTTTGGTCTCTTACATTCCCACTCCACCACACTCTCGTTCTCAATCTTCATACATCAACCTCTGCTCGTCAGTCCCCTTTTCTCCAAATATTTGGTCGTACATATGTTGGCCCTTCAAAACTTCTATTCTTCTCTCATTAGTTCTTCAACCCCAGTATTTTGTATTGTTTGTCGGCTATCTTCAGACCTTCCACCATCTGTACCTCCTGAGCTCTGCTTCGATCGTATTCATATGATCACTAGTTTCGCTCCGGACGACAAAGAGCTCTGGGACCTATCGATAAATAGTCAGCACAATAGATCAGGAGTCAATGCTCTGCTATCGTCAAGGAGGGACCGGATAGGTCTTGAATTCTATGTAAACTCAGCTATGAGGGAAATCAATATGGCTGGCTGTTCCGCATGGGGAAAGTACTTTGATCAGAGAGGCAGGCGATGACGTTCGGTCTTCAATAATCGATGAGTAGATGGCAAGAGAGAGGTGGTTGTCAATTCTTTGAAAACTGTTCATAGATATTCCCACCGATTCTGCAACTGAATGCCATCGCTATCTCGATCTTGAGCCCAGATCCGCTCGAATTTGCATATTTCTTCTATGTCTAGAAGAAAACATGAGAACTGGCTATGGGACGAGTTAGAGATGCTGCCGAGGGTACAAAATTGATGTCTTGATGTTTAGTGTGAGATGTGAAACAAAAGGAACTGCCCAGCGCGCGTAGGACACTTTGTGATTCATGTCCTTCTAAGTCTGGGGTCATGTCTGGCTCTGGCCTTTGTTCAACTCCAAGGGTGACAATGAGTTCCTTTCTCGGAGTGCGGGATCCTGGACCGCGCCGTCGTAAGAGTAAAATTCTCAGTGGGTGAGGAATCATTCAATCCTTGATCATTGGCAGAAAAAAACAGCAAAGCTCAGATTGTGGAACAAAATCTATTAGCCTAGTTGACATAATGGTCACTTCAAACCTTGGAACTGGATTTTCTGGGCTCTGTGGCTTCCACGAACTCTTCTGCGGTCATAGTTTCGTGCGTGTCTGGTTTCCCTATATCTTGATTGTTTTTTTTAAGATCCGCACCCGCATCGACGCTTTGCGCGTCCGAGTTTGTTGAATATAAGGCCTTCGATAGCTTCCTCAAAACAAAGTGGAATGTATCGAGAGCGGGTTTTGCAGTGACCTCGATCGTCGAAAGGGATGCAAGTGATGTGTAATAGACTCCAGTTGTTGGAAATGCTGTGGTTGTTTTGTTGCCTCCCACCAATTCTGGCACATAGCTCGTCTGACATTCCTTCACCAAAGATTGGCAAATAAATTCTTTTTCTTCGATATTCTTGAGCTCGCGATCTACACAAATCTCTTCGTGAAATATGTTATCATAGTATGTGCCTGTGATTCCATTTTATAATGTCGTTTTATGATACCGAAATCGAGACTCGTTATGCGTTTCTGTGTGTTGGGTGTAAGTCTCTCATCAATCGGCGCAAAGGAGAAAAGAAAATTTCACCGATAAGGAGTTGAAATTTTCCAATCTTTGATAACAGCCGGAAGACTGTGGGGAGACTCTGGCTCATACACCAGCCTTGACATTGAAACACCTACTTGCTGTTAACGCTGGTTTGTTCTATTGCCGTGTTTTTCCTTTGGATTAGCGTCCCACCCTCGTGAGAGAGGGAAGCTTTTCGCTGACAAATGGTTGGGTTTCTCAGTACCTGAGAACATGTGACTGGTGAGATCAAAATCCGCCTGCGGCCGTTCTTACTATAGAGATTATTGATTAATTTCACGATCGAATGTCCCCCGTACAATTCAGTTGATTAGATAACTACTGGTGAATTTCTGAATTTCTGAGCGTCCAATGTAAAATGAATAGTTATTTTTGGCGAGGAGCTACTTGTCGGTACATCATTGAAATTTGAGGAGATTTGCTGATAGCTAGAGTCTTATGAGGCCCTGAGTCTAGATCAAAACCTTTTCATTGTAATAATTATTCGTTATCTCCGTAACCAGTGCCAGTGCAAAAGTTCACTTGATACGAGACGAATGACAAATTCATGTGCCTGTAGCTGATGATGAAGAAGGGAGTTGGATTCAGGGAAGATATCCGATGAGTAATTAGTAGTGCTTCAAGTCCCCACTGATGGTCAGAATTAAGTAAAAGGGCCCCAACCATCTGCGAGTCTTGTTATTGTAGTGATCCTCGGCTATCACACTGATCTAATGCCGTCATCTGGGAGTAAGTCGATTAGAGAGTGGACATTTGGTTGACGTAATTGATATTCGTGATTACTAGTTATGAGGTACTAGGGGAGGGGAGATGACCAATGGTGTCGAAAAGCTGATAATTTTGAATTATCGGTGATAGTCGATGCCTTGAATGGATGCAATCTCACCGTGTAAAATTCCGCCGTGTATAGATTGATATATGATCCTCCTAGTCTACTATCATTCGTTGAGCCGAGTCTATTATGAGAATCGACGATATGCTCCTTCCTGTATCTATGAGATTCTAAGACAATGGCCGCCTTTCTAGAGAGCCCTGGTGGTTTCGTGCGACTAATCGGTGCTTTCGATGAGACAGGAAGCAAAAAAAGGCCAACTCCTTCTGCGGAGCTCATTGCTATTTAGAAATGCCTATTAGTCACCCAAATATGGTATTACGTTACGGGCTGAGTTGGTTTGAGTGGTACTTCCGATCTACCACCAATGGTAGATGTGAAACATTCCTCCTGTGAATCTTATCGTGAGTTATAAACTTATGCACGCCACCAAGTCTAATACTAATTTGCGGGTCGACTTGATGTGAAGAGTAGCAATGTGCCCATATATTCGTGAGGTAACCATGCTGATTGACTGAGGCAAACTAGAGAAACGGGAGCATCCTGTGACTTTGGACGTTGTAATGTTCAGTCGTCGGCGTTTCTTGAATGGCTGGAAACTAAAAGAAGAGTCCAACTCTCCGCAGAACTTGTTGTGGGTTGTAAATACTGTTTTCTACTCCATCTAATACCGCTTTACGTGTCAAAACTGCCGCGAAGACTTGCACTGAACCCCTCTACTTACGAGTCAAGTCTGATATTCGGCTGCTGGAGAAGAGAGACAATCCAGCCTTTTGTGAGCAAGCGATCGGGGTTATCTATTTCTCAATGACTTTCAAAATGGAAAGGAAGGGACCGATGTCCTGATTTCCTCGCAGAATTTATCGTGATTTGTATCCATTTTCCACCTTGTATAATGTTATTTCTCGGTGTCCAGACTACCTCGAGAACTGGCGATGAGTCCTTATGCCAATCTGCGAGTCTTAGATGTCGATTAAGTTTGGGAAAGGGAGAGGGATTCTTTGGTGGGTAAGAAGTCAGTGTCCTTCAGTCGTCAGTAATACTCGGAAGCAAACAGAAGAGCCCGGATCATTCACGTACCTTACTGTGAGTTGTAATTCCGATCTCCTGCCTTATCTAATGTCGTTCCTTGTGTCGATTTGCCACTATGAATGGCAACGAGGGTTTTCATGTGTGGGTAAGAGGTAAGAGGTAAGAGTTAGCTTTTGAAGGGATTCTTTGGTCAACAAGCAGTTTGTATGGTCAAGTCCCGCCAGCAATTGGAAGAGAATAGAGATTACCGCGAATGTTAGAACCTGTCGTCCACTCCATCTGATATAGTTTTTTGTGCAGAAGTCATTATCAGAGCTTAAAATGGGCTGCTCTACCTGCGTATCTTAGACAAGTCGGATTTTAAGAGAGATACGGGCTCTCAAATCGACAAATAGTATCTTCCAGTCTTCGACGACGATCAGAGACAAGACGATGCGCCTGCCCCTCCACGGATCTTATTGTAAGTTTATAAAACCTGCTTTCCGCCCACCCAATATTGTATTTGTTACTTCGCCTCAGCTTAATGTGAATGTTGACAGTGTTGACAATGTGCTCTGCGGTTCGGAAAAGATGGTCAGATTCGAAAAAACGAAGCAGGATAAAGATGACGTCTTCAGTGGTTAAGTAGTCAGTATCCTTCAGTCTTCAGCAATCATAAGAAACACGAGGAATAGGCCTACCCTTTTACAGACTCTGTCTTACATAGTAAGTATTTCCTTTCTCCTGATCTGTCTCCCCTCATCTCTGGATTTCGTTGACCGCGAGGTCCTTTACCTGCTATTGAAGGTTCTCATGATCATGTGTTAAAGATTTGAAGGGATTAAGGACTGATCAACAAATGATATTCGAAGGTTCGAGGCGACTTTCGCGGGGATGAGGAAGGGCCGAATACTTCTGCTGAGCTTGAAAGAGGTAAGTATATGTCATTCTCCTACTGTAACTTTATCACCTTTTTATATATAGATTACCATCGGGTTATGACAACCTCCAACTAATATTTAAGAGGAAGAACAGTTGGTGGGATCGGAGAAAAGCCTTTCATTTCGAAGCGGGTGGTAGTCATCGATTATCAGAAATGGTCTGCAGCAGGAAGAACGGCGAGTCGTATTATCGTAAGTTTCTGGCCCTCCTTTGATTCGGTGCTATTCTGCATGTCTACACTGATAACGCTCGAAGTCAAATCTGTTTCCCGTGGTATATAGTAGCGGAAAGCTGAAGGCAAAGAGAAAGCGCTTCTATAATCAAGTAAGCAACTGACCTTCTGTGGCTATTAAAGACGATCGGAAGGAAGACGAAGGATCCAGTTGCTTCTTAGATCCCGTTATAGTAGTCGCACTTCCTTTACATTAATGTAAGTTCTTTATTGTTTGGATCAGTGAGATTGATAGAGATTTTAACAGCAACAGTACAGAATACCTACAAGGCGGGAAGGTAGGAAATATCACTCGGCAGCTCAAAAGTTATCATATACGATCTTTAGCAGCGACGGGAAGCAGAAGACCAACTTCAACCAAGACCCTTGCCTCTGTAATGTGGCTATATATTATTCCGCTTACCTGAATGCCGTTCGCAGATATTGAAGTTAACATGAAGGTGTTAGCAGAGCCAAAATATAGTTTATATCAAGGCAAGAAGTTAGCCAAACAAGAGAAAAGACTGATGACAAGTAGAAATTCTGGAGCCTTCTCCCAGAATAGTTTGCTGCTGCTAAATGAGAACAGACAGTTATGTCAGGTTAAAAACATCCCAGAACAAGACAATAAAGGAGGTTGAAAGGAATGTTCAACTAGAGTATATTACCATAGGATATCTAATGAAGCTGATAATACCACTGATGGATGCTTTAGGGCCAGGAACCCAGTAAGGGAGCATATTACATAGTATACAGAAGCCAAGTTCCAAATATCAGCATATCACAGTTCTCAGGTTATGGTAGAAACGACTAGACAAACCCTCGAGGGTATCTGGGTACCTAAGACCCTTTTAGGCTAAGTTTCATTCTTAGTTCCATTAAGCTCACAAAATCTTTCTCATCGCTTTTAATTCAAATTCCCATTCCTACTCAACTTCAAAATCCATTTCTCTTTTCCTCCACACCAGCCAATTACCACAATCAACACCAGCACCTCAACGCCAATCTATCACAACCCAAGGTATGTAAGTTATTTCTTATTATATTCTCCTTCTCATCATTCTGCTACTTTCTGCTTTAATTGAAGATTTGAGCTTCTTCTAATTGCTGATGGCGGCATCTGGAAGTCTTTGATCGGCAAGATCGCTGCATTCAAAGATCGAACACTTCAAACTAAATCAACAACAAAAGGTACTGACACTTATAGAATATAGTAGGAATACCTCAAGGATATACATTTAGCTTTGCGAATAGATCTAATATCAGTTACAGTACCATTGTGCGCATTGGAAGGTTGAGATGGCTCCGCTACCCGTAAGTATTACTCCCGCATCTACCTTTTGCCTCACACATAAGCTGACCTCTTTGCATAGTAAGGTAAGAAAAACATCTTCTACGATTAAATCACTCCATAGCGATATATATACGAGTCTGCCTGCTGTTATTCTATTGTTGTATGTTTATATTGTGTCGGCACAGTTGCATATTGGAGTCTGTGCTAGCGCATGAAGATGACATCAATTTATATGGTCTTGACCAGCGTCTAACTATGCTATATGATTTCTGGGCTTGTGATCAGCCATCCTAAGCAAAGATTATGTACAAATGTACAGAGAAGGGCTTGGTGTCTGTCACAATACCGCGCATTTGGCTATGGGAAATTCACTCTCTGCTTTGGGTCAGTCACCTCAGACAAAGCATACAGTCATGTCCACGGAGAATGCCATATTTTCTACTATCATATCATTGAAAGGTAACGTCAAAAGCGATGAGGCACTTTGTCAAAATCATGTGATTTTCATTCACTGAAGTAGTCTCTTCAATGATATTGTCATTCACCTCTTTGCAAAAACTTTAAACTTCATCGTTATTTGCCATAACCCGCCGCCACGATGCGAATATTCACCATTGAGCTTTGCCACAACAGATGGTAAGCGCTTTCGTTTCAAAGCTTCATGTGCAAGATCCTGATTGGTTCTCCATAAATTCAACCCTCTCACTCATAAAGCGGTGCTAAGCACCACGACGATAACATATCCCCATTTGCCTGAACTTTAACACTCAAACTCTTTTGAATTTGTTACGGGCTCTCTCTATTCTACTCCTGCGCAATAGGATTGCCATCAACGTATC
Source organism: Botrytis hyacinthi (assembly GCA_004786245.1). Lineage (NCBI taxonomy): Eukaryota > Fungi > Ascomycota > Leotiomycetes > Helotiales > Sclerotiniaceae > Botrytis > Botrytis hyacinthi. The sequence continues at coordinate 17,698 of PQXK01000086.1, read as the reverse complement.
TTTCTCCACGCGATACCATCCTTCGTCACTATCTCACGCCACTGCCAAACCATATTGGCCGTCAATTCCTATCCTTCGTGTGAAAGAGCATCTGATACCGAACCTTCTTGTTTTCGCACAGCTCCTCGTTCACTTCTCTTGCTATCGCTGCGAAGTCCTACAATCGATTCCTTCCATGGCGCATAAGTTCCAGTCAACATAACCTACTGTCAAATGGAATACAAGAAGCTTGTCGTCAATTAATCTTACTATCACAAGAAAGTTGAAGTGCTATCTTGATATACCGCACAATACGATCACTGTCAACTTTAAGCCAGAACCTATCGACAACCTTCCTAGTACCTTTTATTTTCGCAAAAGATCAATTCTTTCATTCAGGACGAGCGATTCGATGATGTTATAAATAACGGCCTTCTTACCCATACCTTCCTCTCTTGTTGTTTCAACTTCAAGATAATCTCTTCCCGCAACACGATATTTCTTTTGGATTACAAGCTCTTCTATTTGCGCATTCAACACCAGAGGTTTCAACAGCTCTCAAAAATTCACAATTGGGTCAATTTCAGCGTGTCTTCACAGATTTTCACTCGTGCGCTATTGTTGGGACGACGCCAAGCTTCTCTTTAATCAAGGCTTCGATTCTCTTTCCATAAACTACGTCAAAAATCCCTCACAGCGACCCACCTCTGTCATATCACACCTTCTTCAGAAGAAATTCGACTATAGTTATTTGATATCTGCCATACCATCAATAGCTGCAACTTCTTTCTTCTGTTTAATTACCCCCACAAAGCCCCTGGAATTACCGAATCTCTGCAAGCTCGTTTAGCTCCTTCAACTTCGACCCTTCCTATTTTGCATACACACCAGAGATTTTTCTAGGACGGCTGTCTCGTACGATCTTCAAATCACGTCATTTGAATCTACCAATCTCCTCTACGTCTTCAACTTATTGATCTCTGAACTTTTACCATATTGACCATCTCTTTCCTCTTCACATTAATACACGGTTTATATATTGCAATAAATACAATTTGTATTCAAGGCTTATCTGCGTTGAGAATATTCACCGAAGGACCCCTTTCCATTAGCAACAGTTGTCGTTTATCGATCCCTAGAACTTCATTTCCCCAGTAGGGAGTAAACAAAATATCAATCGTACGACAAGCTTCATTACTCCGTACACTTCTCATAACTTTTCATTTCAGAATTCTTGCAATTGCCAGCCAGAGAGCCTTGTCCATTTTCCCAATATTTCATCGGTCTGAAGGAGATTTGTCAGTTTTCTATATGTTTCTTAAGACATAAACTTCTGTTCTATGATTCTGGTGTTTATGACGTCATGCTAACACATTCTATAGACCTCCGAAGATCATAAAGCCTTTTAAAAAAGTAAGTAAATTCTCCCCAGTCAAGACCCCGGATATCTCGCCCTCCACGAGATGTCGTTTTCCATCCTCTTCCCATGTTCTCAAGCCAAGTCGAGGATTCATCCCTCTTCTGCCTTTCTCATATCAATACTAACATTTTCATAGGAAGAGAATGGAGGCCATTACCGAGGAGACGGCCGGTTTCCGCCAGGCAACCCAAAGTTACCTGGCGGAAAACCGCGCCGAGATGGAGTCGTTAATCCACGAAAGCACCGATCGGCTCATGGAGCAAACACGGGTTCCGGCTCAGGAGGCCCATAGCTGGGAGACGAGGACCGTCGAGCTCCAAACGGAGTTCATGGTAAGTTGTTCTTCCAATTTCATTTCGAATTGAGATTTTCTGTTATTTAAGTCCATGTAGAACATGGACATTTCACATTTGACAGGCTTCTCTGATAAATCCTTTCAACTTTGGATGGAATTGTTGGGATTTTTGAAGAACACCTGCTGAACTTGACAGGAACTCCTGAAACAATATCTGGAAGCGGGAGGCACTGTCCTCGCCGCACCAATATACCGTGCAGACGCCCGTAAGCTCAAAGACTCTTCATTGGACAGTAGAAGCTTCATGCTAATTATATCTAGTAAGGGTCGGCGGACGACCGGCAATACGCCCTTCGAGGGTTCATCTTTTCACGGAGTTCAAGAAGCGATATGCACCTGGCAGTGTGCCACTTCATCTCCAGCATCTTCTGGACCATAGATCCAACGGACTATGGATCCAAGCTTTGGCTGTACAGAACCAAGATGGGGACATGATCCAATGTAAGTAGCCCCTTAATTTCTTCTTTCACATGAAACGATACTGCTATCAGAAGTATAAACAACTGACTCAATCATTTAGTGAAAAGAATAACCGATGAATCAACACCTCAAGGGGAAGACTTAACAGTCTGGAAGTGGTTGTTCTGTGAGCTTGGAGAAGGGGAGGATTTGAACACCTTGGTGACGGAGAAGGAGAGATGGGGATGGGCCGGAAAGTTCACGTGGGGAACGCCATTGGAGAGGGGAGAGCAATGGGGACATGGACGGTTGCTTGGTGGGGTTGAGGAGAATATTGTGGTGTTGACGTAGGGCCTCTGATACAGTATGAGCATGGGGGCTAATCCCAGCGTGGGTCAGCAGCTGCCAAGACACGGGTCGCACCGTGACACTCGCGCCCTGGCACTTTTAGAGCACTCTACTGTTGATGATGGTCAGGGGTGGGTGGTGTGGTGGACATGAACTTACGACTTACGAAGAGACGAGAAGACGACACGATCATCTTTCTTTCTCAATTCACTCTGACTATAGATCGTTGCATTTACACTGGCGTCAGCAGCGTTGGACTTCGCCTCGCATGGATTCTAGAAGTTGCGAAGAAATTTGCCTGGCATGGCATTGTTTATGAGGGGCATTGGGCTTATACCATCGTTGCATTTGCGTTCAAGTTGCGCGCTGGATTTCATTATAAAAAGGGTTTAACTATCTTGATACCCATTAATTAACACGGCTTGCCATTCGATCTCATGCATGGACTATTCTTGCTGTCTCCGTGACCATATACATCATGTCATGGTATCAAATGTTCGATAGTTGCAGGAGCTGAGCATATCTAGGATTTATCGACTTATGAATTTCGTAAAGTAGACTATTGACCAATGATCAAAAGCAGCACATCTAGAAACCGTTGAATTCATTTGATAGATTCAGTTGACTGGTAAAGTCCTTCAAATTTGAATCGCAAGAAGATCTAAGTATGCGCTGTTCAAAAGTTGCAACTTATACAAAGCACAAAAATTCCCCATTTTCACCCGAGAGACCAAGTACTCAAATGCAACGATAACGGCATCTCCCCAAATCTGATAATAACAGCGATAGCCTTTGGCGCATCTCGCAGATCTGAAAAGGCAAGAACTACTCAGCACTAAAGATCTCGCGGAACAATCCATTGAGATCTTAGCGACAAATGCACCAACTGAACGCGTTCATCCAAATTTGGCAACTCCGCCTGAATATTTTTTTTCCGAAATAAGAGGCTAATGATGATTCTTTTCATTCCCTTCTAATCATTCCTGACGGTAGATCCATAAGATCCTTCCAATTTTGCTGGGAAACCTCTAATTAAATCATCATCGCAATCATGAAGTCTATCAAAAATGAACTATACTTTCTGGAACATTCTGAACCATAGATACAAATATACGGAACACGTTTTCCAGTAGACATTACTGGAAAACTTTCGATCTTGGCGACGCTATCAAACTCACTCAAAATATCCTGGTATAGGTTGTTGTTTGCCTTTAAAAGCTGACAGATCAGACTCCGAAGCACACATAGTGCCTAGTTGAGTTGAGAGTTACGACTGTCGCACCAGTATTTTCAAAATCAGATGATTCGGTTATCCGGGATCTACACGCCAAATCCAGCAGCTCGCCAGATAGATTGAAAAGTATGTTTTACCTTTTCTGGGACCACCGTACACATCCAGAGGAAACTGTTGGAATTGGGTATTAAGCTCTGCTCGAAAATTTGGATTTCCTTGAATCTCTGAACCCATTTGCAGGTAATGGAGACCGGGCAATCATTGCGACTGCAAATTTCTTCTCTGCCGCCTTGGGAATGCGTTGAAAATAATGCATTGTAATATTCTTCCTGATCGATCTTTTGTTCTTGCAACACTACCTGAATTCGATAAAATTAGTGTCTACTCCAGATAAATATAGTATGTCCAAGGAGTCGCTTGGGTTACTTGCAATCCAAGGTAGTGAAATGTTTATACTGCTCACGATTGGGCTATTAATCTGAATACTCGCATTCCCTGTTAGTGCATTTCCACTTGCGACAAATGATTTGATTTCAACAGCCATTGAATATTTGAAAGTCGCAACCAGAAAACTTGTGAATTATACTCTCCACTACCAAAAGATTCGAACACTCCAAAGATCTAAGGAAACTGTTATGCTAGATACCACAATCGATTCAAATTCCCCACATCGCTTAAGTACTCCATACAGTCGAATCCCCATCTAGGCGCCTGCCTCATCAGTGTGAACTCGCACATAATTACATGAACTAATAAATAGTCAGGTGGGGAATGGATCTGCTACACCACGTACCCCTGCGATCGTAAAGATGTGTTGCTAGATATCCAATGAATTCCGAAACCAGTGTGCCTATAGTCCAAAAGACTTCCAGAAAATCCGTTCAAAAATTAGTGATGACTAAATAGTAATTAATAGTTAGGATCAGATACTCTCCAAGTGTTTCGTTTTTCTTCAAGAAATTATTTTCACAAAACTTTATTGTGGTATCCAGAATACATCCGATGGGAATAATTCAACGATCCGGTGAAGGAATCGTCTTTTTAGGTGTGGAAAGAGTATAGAATTGAAATTATTAATGCTATGGATCTGGAATATGTATCAATCAACTAGAGTCGCACCTTCCATATTTATCCATAACACCGGACTAGATTTTCAAAAGTCTCAGGATAAGACCAACCATTCTGAGTATTTAGTTCTCTCCATTGATGGAATAAACTTGCGACCACCAAATTCCGCGATCATCTACTTTAACGCCTCATATTATGGTAATTACTGCCTCAGCGACATGCAAAATAAATATTCTAAACGAGATCCAGGCCGAAAGAGAGTCCACAGCAGCGATATCTGCTGTATCAATCTCGCTAGAGTCAATCATTAGTCTTCTCGGACGGCTCCCAAAGACGTACTCTGCCCAAATTGTTGGAACTTACGTCGTTGAAATCAAGAGAATCTTGGAAATTCTTGACCTAGTCAAACATGAAGTTGATTTGCGCACTACCGCCGTTCTCTCCGAGATCGAGACCATTGACAAGATAGCGACGGAGCTAAGAAGTAATCTCGAAGTTATGGTATCAGGAGAGGAAATCCAAGCACGTCGCTCTGATCCTCAATCTCCAATAGGGAAAACAGAAAAAGAGACGCTGACAAAGCTGATGGCGCTGCTTGAGCACGCAAAGTCGAATTTGGGAACGGGCTTAAATACTGCCCGTGTGGAGGTGACGCGGCTCGTGAGTGATAAAATGAATATTTTGAACCGAGTAGATGGGCTACTTTTGAATATTTTTGGTGATGATAGAGGTTTTGGAAGTATTGGTGTGGTTAAGAAGTACCAACCTCAAAGTACATTGCTAGTCCTCCTCCTTCGAGAATTCGCTAACAGATGCAAGAAACAAACGGTGCTGAAGTAGCACTGGAAAATGTAGAAGACGCGGGACGAGTTTCTCGTCGGATTGTGTCGAGAAACGTGGCCAGAGAACAAGCTCTGCAGATCAATGCACCTATAGGAGAGAAAGGATGGCGGGAAGCGTTTCAAATTGAGATTCAAGACAACGAAGCTACTGGAAGTAGTATCCAAATCAATCATGCGATCTCCGAAGATCTGTTTGATAAATTACTGGCGCATAGAAGTTGAATTTAGTCGAATAATACTATGGCGACGAACTTACATGTATAAATAAACCAAACAGTTCCAGAGTTTTCCCAGTCATTTGCAGGCAATCATGGAGCCAGATTAAAGACGTCTTCACATTCTCACATTCCTATCCCCTCTACAACCCCTTTCCCTCCGCCTCCCTCTTCCCGCCTCTCCCAACCACCAAGAAAACCATCAACAAACTAATCAGCAGAACAGAAACTAACAAAAATCCATCACACTCAGACCCTCTCCACAAGCTACTCGCAATCTCTTCTTCCCTTCTTTCCCTTCTTATTCTTTTTAAAAAGATAAGCAAGCAAAGGAAAGAAAACAATCTCAAACCTCGTCTGAGGACTAGAAATGAATAAATATAAGAACAAAACAAGAATAAACCTAATTCTCAAAGCGTTCAAATTACTCCGACTCGAGTACCTAACTATTCATAGCGAGTCGAGTCAAAAACAAATCAAAAACTGACTCAGAAAACATACTTATACTTTCTCCTACCTAGGTACTCAAATTTACCTCAAGATACAAGAGTCATAAACATATACATATAGAAACACTCAAGCATAACGTAGATTTCAATATAACAAATATATTATTATCCTCATGAATTTTCTCTTCCTCTTCCTTAATTACACCTCGTACCCCGCATTCCTCATCTTCATCCACCATCTCTCTTCCCCCCGCAACATTCACACAGCACCAGCTAGTATAGACAAGCAAAGCCAAATTATTAATACACATAAATATACACAGCGACTATTCCTTGCCTTCTTTTCCCAAGATGAAGCGAAACCGAGCTAATCCAAGTCAAGACATTCCAAATCTGTTCCCTGATCCTTAAGTGACCATCACAAGCGAACCCCTATTTCCTCTTCTCTTTTCACACATTCTCCCTTATCCACCTCTTTTCTTGTCCTCCTCTCTCCCGTTTCAAATAAAAAACCCAGAAAAATCCAAGCCAGCGCAAAAGCAAACTCAACAACAGCGAACGGGGTATAACCACAACCAGCCAACCAACCAACCAACAACGCGCCCAATCAAATTCAATAAGCAATTTGGGTCAACTAAAAGCAAAACCAATGCCAATTAAATAGCAAAGTAGTAACAAGAAGCGCACTACTCATCAAAGTGCCTACAGATTAAAACCTCCTACATGTTCCCCCAAAAAACTTGATAAACGCCATTCTTTCCTTTTCCTGCCATACTCGCCATATAATCATTCCTCCCATCTGTCATCCATCAAGAGAACAGATTATCGGAAGCTTTTTGAGGGAGCGTCATGCGTATCGTATATACATAATCGTCGTAATGTATCTATTTTTTTTTCATGTAATGAAAACTGCGTCAGTTTCATCCCGTGATTGTGGTATCAACTTCTGCTTCCTCATCTTCATTTCTTTCCTCGGCAACGGCTTGATGTGCCGCTCTTTCATGATAAATTCTTTGTCTACCAATTTCGGCTGCATGTAAACTATCAATATATGTTGTGAACTTTACGATTTCGCGAAGCAAATATGAAGATTTCTTTTCCCAATTTGCCATTGCTTTTTGTGCGTTAGGATGACGCGGTGAATACTGTACCGGGTTAGTGAAGTGAACCACGAGGAAGAATTGTGATACTTACAGCTAAAAGCATTGAATTTCTCAACATATTATGTTTCTGCAATTCTTCCTCAATACTCTGCACATAAGCAGTCAGTGTTTTCAACTGATCCGGCTCCATTAAGTTACTGGCTCTCATGCTCTGTATTGGAGGACTCCAATCATTTATAGCAATTCTATCACCTGGCAATCTTGATCTAACCCCTCCTACATAGCCGTGATCCAAACTTGATCGTAGAGAGCTCTGCATGCTGGGCCTAGCACCGGAAGTTGATGGTCTGTTATTCTGTTCGTTGATCGCAGTGACCAGAGCGTTATTTACAATCTCATCAGACCAGCCGTATTCGATATTACTAATACCACCTACGAGAGGATGGTTCGATAACCGAGCACTCCAATAGTTGGCTGTTGTGACAAATTCTTTGACGATATCTGCTGTGCCTACTTGAAAGAGATGTACTGCTCCGGTGGGCAAGGAAAGCGCCCAGACATGAGGGCGAGCTTTGGAGTAGCCTGGTGAAGGAAGAGCACTAGCGATAGTTTGTCGGAGGAGGAATGAACCTAGATTTTCGGCATTCTCTTGCCAATTCCCACCACCAACAACTCCGCCACTAGTTTGACCCTTAGGCTTGCGGACATTCTTAGTGGAGAACGAGAACAAGCTCATGTAGCCTTTTTCGATAACAGCAAATGTTTCAACCCAGTTACGATCCTTTGCCTTTTTGTCGAGAGCTTCCAAATGATGCTTGTGCTTGACCATACCTTCCTTTGCCCATGGTGCACCAGCCAATTCTAAAGATTCATCATCAAGCAGAGGGGCAACACGAAGTTCTTCATGATCACTGCCCCTGCTTCCTGAGCTATGGACCGTCTCTTCACGGATGATTGCTTGGCTGAGAGCATTGGCAAATCCAATAGATTGTTGATAATCGCCTTGGAATGCCGAACCAAGAGAGTCCACGGACATCGAGGTATGTTTTCCAAGAGAATACTTGCTCCAAGTACTAGACGATACCGAAGGACTCCACATAGATGATTGGTCATCCAGACTAGTTCGACTCGATCCCATTCCTGAGTTAGGATATAAACGAGGTCTCGATCTAGTCTTATTGCTCCACTTCCCATTTGTGCGTACAGTCTCTGCTGTTCTTCCACGAAGATAACTAGGTGATTCTGAGGGCGCTTTACTCAGAACACTGGGAGAACGGCGCAGCATACCATTGGTAAATACTGAAAGAGTGCTAGATGATGAAGCCGGCATTTGTGACCTATCGACGGCACCAAATAATGGGAGTCGATCATTCCTGATAGAATTGTAAAAATCCTTAAGAACAATCTCAACCTGTACTTCCCACGTACGTAATGTTCCGCGGAAAGGTGCCTTGACTAAGGGGCCACAATCATCCATGGGAGTATCGTAATCTAAAGGTGTAGGGGCACTTGGGTTATCAGGATCTGGACGGGGCGCAGGCTTGAATGAAGACCTCCAGGAAGGTTTTTCAAACGCTTCAATTGATATAGCGTCGGAGTTTTCGTCATTGACATGAGGATCATCAAAAGCAGAACTTTTCCCAGGGAGCACTGTGGGCCTACTAGGCTCAAATTCATGCGCAGACTCTGCTACACTTCGACGGATCGTAGGCATTGTATTCTTGATGAATTGACTACGAGTCATCTTTTGTTCAATATCGGCAAGATGCAAATCTGTGTTGAGTAAAAGAACTGAGTAACAAATTGTATGTACGACATCTAACAATATTAGCTTGATACCCTGTAAATAAACTCGCAAACCTACCAGTAGCTTTAAATCCATGGTTGGGATTGCTCTGACACCATCTCTTCGAGAACGCGTCCAAGATCCTGTCAACTTGTTGACTTTCACCCTTGAGCACTAATCTTCCACACATTACACGCATCGAGGCAAGAATATTAAGATTCGCAAAGTCATAGAGGCTCATATAAGCTGTTAGCGTCCTTGCTCGAACAGCTCCCTCATCTCCCATCCATGCCGTCGCCTTTTCTTTTTGAATGAAATCCTCATTGCCATCGTAAATTTTCTGTGCTCTAATTAGGTCCTCCTCCGTAGGTTGTGCGTCGTCAACTCCTTCCGATTCGGAGTCATAAAATGGCTCAACATCTTCTCTATCAGACATAGTAGGTGGACTGGAAGGGGGGCCTTCTTCTTGTCCCTCAACTTGCAACAGTGGTAGACTGACAGCTGATTTGTATATGGTATCTGTAGATCCTGTAGCTGCAATCGAGTTTGCGAATCTGGGTTTCAAGGTATTTGTACCTGGCAGATCATCTTCAGATGATCCAGGTTCCAACCAAACGCGATCTTTCTCTGGAAACTCAGATTTAGAAGGAGAAAGAACGATCCAATCTTCTTCTTTGGCAGGACCTGCTGGTAGTTCCTGACTGTCATTGGAACCCACCTTGCTTAGAGGTGAATCCAAAAGAGGCTCTGCTACCTTGGGCTCTGAGTTCGGTAGAATTTTGGAGGACGTTGGAGAACGTTTGGAATGCATCCTTTCATATTCCGCAACAAGAGCGATATCTCTCGCCACCGAAGTAGAGTTACCAGGAGATGTTGTACTGGGTAACGGTGTATTACCAGGTACATCTTTCGTGATCTCCAGCTTAAATTTCGCGTCACGAACATTCTCAGTAGAACCTTGGAAAAATGTTTCACGTTCCTCTCTGGCCTGCCCATCGAATCCACCGGGTATTGCCAAGTTGGTACTTGCCGATCTACGTGGTTGTTTGATGGACGAGTAAGATGGCTTGCGACTATCTCCGGCATGCGACGACGCTGGCTTCGAAGGAGGTATTTGTCTGATAGTAGCATTTGGGTCTGGATCGTAGTCTGGAGAAAAGCCTCTTACATGGCGTCTATTTTCAACACCATCGGAGATATCGTTAACTTGCCGATCGAGACTAGCCGTTGGTGCATGAGCTTCAATGGGAGGTCTCCCTGGGCTATGCAGGTATGGATTCATGACTTGGCGAAGACTACTGACGGGGCTAGCCTCAGGTTGCCAATCTGGAATATCCGGCCGCAATTTGTGTGGCTCGAGTTTCATGGGTGGCAACGGCATTGGTGGAACGGGGACGGGTTCGGGCTCAGATACCGACTTTTTACGCCTTCGGAAAAATGATGATGGTTTTTTGGTAATTACATGCGGTTGTTCCTTTGGGGCTTGCGGATTTTCTCGAGACGGTGCTACGTTGTTAGACTTCATCTGGTTAGTATTGTGAGTTTTGCTACCTGGATGATCCGCCGTTTCAGTAGAGGTAGTGGAACCGTGCGACGGTGGTGGGTCGGGTACCGCAACATTGTTGTTCCTGGAAGAACCGAAAACCCTTCTGAAAAATCCAGGTCGTTCCTTGGGCGTTTGGTTGAAAGCTTGCGGCGACCCGAGAATATCTTTTGTTTTTGAGTATGATCCACAGTTTGGCGGAGATTGCTCTTTGATGAATGCTGGCATGGGTGGCAATTCTTTACTGCGATCATTTAAATTTAGTCCATAGTCATGCCTGGCAGTGTTCGTGAACCCCTTTGACTTATATGCGCTCTTCGAGGACTTTGCGCTCCTTTTTCTTTCTAATTTCTCCATTGGGGGATCGATAAGGCTAGGGTCGGGTCTTGAGACCAAAATTGGGGATGTAGGTCGAGGGCGTCGTGGACCACCAGGTACTGTAGGTGTGGGAGCAGCGTCGTAGTCGTATGTAGGGGTTGAAGGTACATTTGTATTGTTATATCTTCCTGCATTTAATTGTGAAGTTGCTTGGTGACCGGTTCCGTAATCAAAGCTTGAAGACCTTCCTGCTAAACCATGCGCCCACCTCTGGCTGCTTGTAACTTGTGCGTATCCAAGGTCGAAACTATTCGCACTCCCCACACTACTACCGGTATTCTTTCGCCCTCCTCGATGTGGAATTGGAGGTCCTCTAAGTGATCCGCCTGTATCGTTGCGTATACTGTTGATTCTGGTCAGCCCAGTTTGGAAGTTGGAACTGCTATTGCTTCTTCGGCTGCGAGAAATCTTGTCCGAATAATGACTTGAATCGTCTGCTGGATCGTAGTCGGAGCTGAAGGAGTAAGCGTGTCCTCTGCCACCTCTAGCTGCGAAGTTTTGAGGCGATTGATATGGCTCTTCATCACCGAAGGAGGAATATAATCGATCTTCGTCAAGCGTAGGATTGCGCAAGCTAAAATCTTCCTGTCCGAAAGAGAATTGGTCCAAGGAAAGTAGCATATGATCTACCAATGAGTCGCGAGTAACTTGTCGGGGGGAAAGGGAGAGGTCGTGAGAATCCCGGTTATTTCGTACATTCTCAGGATCATTTTCTTTGTTGGAAGGATCAACTGGTGTAATGTCATCTAAAAATGTATGCCCTGTTCCATTCCGCAGATTAAGCGCCCGATTCGATGAAGTAATATTTTCTGGACTGGAAGCCTGCGCCTCCGGTGTCTGGGGCGGAGATATGCTTCCTCTTCTTTTTGCCTTATAGCCAGTATCAACATTCAGGTCAACGCCGAGTCGCTTCGTCGGTGCATTCGGCATCTTCTCGACGGTATGCATGGCAGCCACAATTGCAGCTGAGCCGTCATGAAGTATTATAAATTGGTTCGAATTTTGAAAGGATTATATGATGGTTCTTCGAATTGGTTCCTGGTTTGATCCACCTTCACTGCGACTGTAACCTGGATCAATACGTCAAGTTCGATTCTCAATTGCGTACCAATGCTCTGCCGATGCGAAGCACTCAATCGGCTTCGTATTCTAGATTTCTCGTATGTACTTCCCGTCTATCTGCCGCTTGCGATAATTTATCTGCAAGTACTATATTTTAAAAGGGTGCTAAGATATGTTTGAAGCAGCAAACGTCGGAAGAGGTTGATGCAGCAGAAACTCTTTTCGAAACAAGCCGAAATGTTGGGGAAAGTGTGTTTGCGTGCTACCAGGACAAATTACTTTCTCGGGATTGAATCGGTAGGGACTGACTAGGAGCTGGCGTATGCTGGTGAAGATTGAATGAAGGTGTGGGTGAGGTGATGTAAAGGTACAATTGAGGCAAGATGATTTCCTATCCGTTTGTTTGTTTGTCGTCGGACAAGTAAATATTGAATTGGCAGATTGTATAAAGTACGCAAGGTAAGGTACTGTACACAATAGCGGGATTCGTTCGTAACAGCGGAGAAGCAGAAGCAGAGGCAGAGGCAGCAGCAGCAGCAGCAGATGCAGGACAATGTTGATGCTCCAAGACTCTAAGCAGCTATTGAGTAATAACGGGTCGTGCAGTAGTGAATTCGTGATATGGGGCATATACTTTATTGGGTTTTTGTCACTGTTTGCTTTTGATATCCATATCTATTTAGGTCGCGGTACCTGGTAAATAATTGATTAGATACCCCTATGGTGAAATATTAACCCAGGTCGCTCAATAATTTCTAGGATATCCGACTCCGATGGAATGGCGACCACTGGGATTGAAGAATTTAAATCCCAAAAGAGCGTCTGAAAAGGTTTTCTTCAAGGGCTGTAACGGGTAAAGGGAAGATTGGTATGTCCAAAAGAAATAAAGCTTTTGCTGCAAATGGATGAAGGGGAGGGAAGGGAAGGGAAGGGGGTAGAGAATTGGACGATGAGTGAAGATTGGGACTGAGTGCTGAAGGCTGAAGACTGAAGACTGAAGACTGAAAAATGGATAGTGAAGACTGAAAACTAAGATTGGTAGTGAAGACTGAAAATTGATAAGTAAGAGTGAAGTCTAATTGTCCTTCTCATCGGAAGTCTCGTGCAAATTCAGAGAAGAGAAATTTGATTGGATTTTTATTGCGGATATGATTTACATTGACAAGTTTATGAGTTTACACCCTCATTTCCGTTTTCATTCATGGTTCATGGGCGAAAATGAACAGTGCAGTTGAACAGTGCAGAGGGCAGTCATATTCGCAGTACGGAGCAAGCAAAGAAATCTGCTGTGTATCAATTTGGGCCCGTGCTGGTTGGCCATATGGATCTATGATCTTCATGACAAGAGAAACAAGAGAAACAAGAGAAACCAAAATCTATCCGACCCAAACTACTTCCAGTCTCGACATCCACAAAAAGGAAAGAAGAACCAAAAAAGAAAGAAAGCGATCAATCTGGCAGAGCAATCATGATACAGAGGCTCAGAGCATCCACGAATTGATCAGAGTTTCCATCCATGACCAAAGTCAAATTTCTTCGAGATGTACGTACTTGGTATCTACGGAGTATCTCTATGAAAGGTCTATGCTTGCAAATTACAAACCCACCAACCAACCAACAAACAATGGCAGCTGCATCTCCTGGGGAACCCATGAAGCTCTCTCCATTTTTCATTTAATCGAACGATTCTATTCCGAACCTTGGACAAAAGTTTAAAAAAGGAGGCACACTGCGAGACTGGCTCTGTCCGTACCACCAAACTGCACCAAACTGCATGAAGGGAGGGGGAATTGGGGGCCGGCAAAAGAAAGGATCTAACCAGGGATTGAGATTGGAAAGAGAGGGGGTACGAAGGAAAGATGCCATCGTGACACTAACAGCCTCTTCGCAGTTTCAGGGGGTGGGGGAACGGTAATGTACGTGCAACCATGACCTCTCGTACTCTTCTAAATCTGTCAAAGGGATCCTGAGATTCCTTACCCTTAACATATATCTGCGGATACCCGTCAAATATACATACACGGAAATACAGTGTAACCACGCAGGTCATTTGGTACGATGGGACCTGGTGGACTTTTATATAGGAAAAGAGCGGTGTGCCACGAGTCTGATATCGACCACGCCTTCGTGGATGCGTTTGATATACATAATCTACTTTTGCAGAGAAAGGAAATTGCATTTGAGATCCGTTGGACGAAGCTTCCAATAGAGTAATGTTTCATCTTCTCATACCGGTATCAAGCCCGCCCGTTCAAGCCTGGAAAGACAATCATTCAAAATCTCATGGCGATCAAAGCTTCGAATAATCTTGATATCCAGATGTCCCGCATTAAGCCTCTGCAGGCGACCTGTAGGTTAATAGGCTCATAGGATAACACGCACCCCTATTTCTTGTCCAAAGACGGGATAGATACCGATGATTTGTTCATTCACAATGGTAGCGGGATGATTTCACGTGATTGTATAAATTTCTCATCGGCCGAGACGGAAGATTATTGGATGACCAAATGACAAGTTGAGGATAAGCGATGTTTACCCGGTATGATTCACGCATTGATGAGTCCTCTAACAGATCTACACTGTCGACGCAGTATGGTATGATCGAATGTTATCGCTTTGTTCACAACTCTTCAGCTATGTTGCTCACTAACCACTATTACTTTTTATTATTTTTAGATTTGAGCTACCGTTTTGGGGGGCTGAGACTTGAGTACGTAAAAGAAGATATCAAAGGATCAAGAGAAGGATGAGAGAAGCTTCAGAAACATCCCCGACTTTCTTCTGGAGGGTCCTTATTCCTTACATAATCCCACATAAACTTTGATGGCTCAACACATCAGATAGTTATTCACGACGAGGGTACTTCGAATGTGTGACCAACGGGAAGGTAAGATTCCAACTCAAGCTTATCACATGCTGTGGTTAATTTCTGATATTTGCAGTTTTTGAAATGTGCGGTCATTTTGTACTATATTGCATTTACCTGATAATACCGGTATTGATGATCCTGTAACACGGAAACCGATATCACGTATTATAGTTCGCGAAGATCACCAAACGCCGCGGCAGGCTGCATGGATGACTCGGTCTATCATCGTCGGTAGCTGCAGATCTCCAATAAACTTCTATTGCCATGCGTATCAAAGAATTGGGACAAAAATATATACGAAGGTTTTACGAATGATAATCTCTTCGTCCAGGACAAATGCTGATCTGTTCGCATACTCCAAGTCGGTGTATACGAAGTATTCGCATCACTTACCATGAACAGCCTCCTCGCTCACAACCACTAACCATCATCTTTTCGTGGAACAATTCACCACGTCAAACAACATCAATGCTTTTTTCCCAAAATATCAACTCGCTGATTATTCTACGTTGGCGTCATCGTGCGTTGGGCTTAGTCTCATACCGCCTTGACAATAACATCAAAGTTATCATCGTCGACCACCTAACCATGTCCAAAAATCTCATCCTAGCACGGAACCCCACGAATTTGACGGGCAAAAAATGCGAATTCTCCATTGTCCACTTCGTCTAAGCTTGCCATGAAACTAGAACTAGACGTTACTTCGGCTTCACATGCTGTAGATGATTTCAGTTTTCACATGATGCTTGCTAGGACAAGATATGCATCCGACCGCAAATGTGAAAGCCGATCCTAAATAAGGTCTTCCTTCCTGGTCGGTGCAGTGTGAAAAAGTCGGCTGCAATGGAATTTTCGGAAGTCGGTTCATCTTGTGCAGAAGTAGCCATGCTCGACATGCTTGAAGCCAAGCATCATAAACTTGAACGCCATACTCAGTATTTCACTGTTGCCACGACATATAAATAAAGTGCTCAGCATCTCAATTACTATTTCAAACAAAAGATGCAGTCATACAAGTGCGTTCTCTGTAAAAACTACTCTGATGTATGGATCTTCACATCAGCGTGTCATATGTTTCATGCTTTCTTTTCCCTTGATAGATCCATATTCCTTTCAGCAAATGGGTCGCCTATCATAGTCTCTGTAGCCCACCGATTCAGATTATTGGGTCTTGAATATCTCTATGATGTTTCCTGAGTCAGGTTATAACTGCTTGGGCGGGGTTGCAGATCGCCTTGCAAAAATATACGTCACCTGCGACCTACGCTGGTTGATCATAACTTACTCTGGCAGGCTCATCATAGACCAAAGTCGCCCCTTCGTCATAGGCGACGTTTGCTGTCTCATTGTCGGAATATTTCCCAGGCTCGTCATATGAGACTTTGACGGCTTCATCGTATGCGACTTTGAAGGCTTCGTCATATGATATCTTGGCAGGCTCGTTATGTGAGACTTTTGCCGCGTTGTCGCTCGATGAAAGTTTGTTAAACGCCTAGCTAAGTCGTGTATTGAAAACGTTGTCTATGCGAAGTGCTCACTCGCAATGGGAGGGCAAAGACTCTAGGAACGAAAGCACTTACAATGAACACGTATCTGGCATACATTCTAATGATCACGTGGAGTACAATTTGTATGAAGAGAATGAATAAGTAGAGATTCGCTTATACGTTGATGCTTAATTTTTTTTGGTTATATTGTATGAGTCCGTGACATTTATATATTGCCAAAACCTTCCGAAGTCATCCACCTCACCCTCATCAATTTCATCTTAGTACACATGTTCACAAAGCGATTTCACTCTCAAACTTACTTATCTTACCTTTGCACAGAGTCCATGCCTTCGTGTTGAGCATTAGAGTGATGAGAAACTGATCAGATGCATCTTTAGCGATTCGTGTATATTCTTCGAAGATGCAAATCGCATCTACAGCTTTCCTCTATAGTAGATATGCTCAAGTGATAATTAGATATTACGAATAATTGGATTTCCTCTGGCGGGACTGTGCTACTAATCGTATCTACGAGATGGCAAGATCGTATGTGTTAGAAGACCTAAGTTTCGATAAACTTATGCACATTATCTAGTGGTAATTTCGTCCGGATGGTAGCTTCGTGAACTCATTACCGCGCAAATGGTGAGATTGTGATTGTATGTTTCATACTTCTTTTGGTACTATCTCGTTTCCCCCGTTTGTCTATTTATCCCTCCCATCTTCCAGCTTTCTTCCCTCCCTCGACTTCTCATCTCCTGATTACCACGGAGAAACGAATTCCAACCACTTCCCTCCCCTTTCGTTATGGGTTATTGTAGAGAATGCTATGCGTTGGTTTCATGTGCCGAACCGACTGTGAAATTGTTAGTATTTCCTTCTGCTTCTGCTGGAATTGAGGGGATCAATAGAATGTTCATGAGTGGATGGTGGGATAGTGCTTGAGTATCTGGGTATTGGGAGTTGAGTGTGGTTATTGAGTGTGGAAAGGAGAGATGGGTTGTGCTGTGGAGGTAGAGATGAAGGATTGGAGAGGCTTGGAAGGACAAGTAGAGATTGGAGGTGTGCGGTGCCCGAGGCTTTTGAGCATTGTTTGTTTGTGGATATGAGGAAGGAGTTTGGGTTGGTGTATATGGGGTGTTGGGGGAAGGGGGAAGG